>JARYHS010001113.1:3258628-3281628 GCA_031002005.1 Vandiemenella viatica
TGCAGGGCAATAAGAGATTGTAGTGGTGTCCCCATGTAGAATTAAACTGATGTTTCTACATATTTCTATCTTACTAAAGTATTTAATTATTTTTGCTCGAAATAACACAATTGCAATATGGTAGATTAAGCATGTGAAGTAAAATGTGTTGAGGTATATGCAACTTTGAAATTATGTACAGTCAAATGGGTAAATATTTTTTTTTAAAAAAATTTGTGCTATTCTTTACTGTTATTAAGATTTAATTATAGAACTAACTGAACAAAATATGGAACAAAATAATGACAATAACTGACGGTAACTTTCCAGAGCTTACATTATTTCAGTAGTGGATTTTATTGTTTCTTCAAGTACTGTCATCTTACAATCTGGCAATATTGAAGCCTGATGACACAAGTATTCTAGTGCCTGTTATTTACATGTTGAGGGAATTTATATACTATGGGCATTAATGTGTGTAGTGGCATATCTGGTTTGGTAACTTTATATAATTAGGTTTATGGGTTTTATTTTTTTATTTTTTTGAACTAAATGATTGAGTTATCCTTTCAGTGTCAGAGCATCTGTTTAACCTGTCTTTAGATTATCTTTAGTAGTTTTATTTCTTCACCAACAGTCTATTTGAGATTATCATGCAGTTTTTCTTTTATTTTTTCTCAGAATATACTAGAAGACACTGAGCAAGATGATTCGATATTTATGCCTGTTTCTGATAGGTAAGTCAGTCGTTATTAAATGCCTACTACTTGACATGCAGATTGATGTTACTCTAAAATGTGATCAGCTCCTTCTACCATCTGACATGTAGATTATTTCTATCTAATATGCTCCACTTGATGAATGGTTGGTAAATCTTAATATTAGTAACACGGCTTTTGTAGTGGACCCACAATTGTGACTGTGTGTGCTGAGGTGGATTGTGAGGTATGATTGGACCACTTTTGAGTCCTGGCCACCACATACTGGCTATGCTGATTGTTGTTTTAGGCAGTTTCCACAGCTGGGCAGAAAGCCATTAATTCTTAATTAATGAATTTAACAAAATTGCAAAAATGTAACTCTGAAGTTGACCTAAAAAAATCGTTAATGGTCTTCCTAACTTCCATTAAATTCAACTACTGTTGCATTGGTAGTTGATGTATTTGGTTTGTTTTAGTTGCACGCCATGCCACAACTGTTCGGCGAGTCAGATGGCAAACGAATTCGGTAATACAATGTGTGAGTTTATTATTATCGTATCACAAACATCAAAATACGCAGTTAAATAGATTGTGCAAATTGACAACCTTAAACACACTTAGCCCAGTACTTCGCAACCTCAATTGCATTGTGTGTTGCTTGAAACAAGTCTTCATTGTTGCAGGATGATGGGCACATAGGGTACTCGAGCATATGATTCATAGTTAGGTCTTCACCACATTCGCACTTAATATTTTTAGCATCAGTATAACCCCATCTCACTAAGTTTTCCTTGGACCTGCCCTCTCCTGTTCACAATCGCTTTAAGGGCCACCAGACGTTCCAGTCCTCTTCATGTCCAGGTGGCAAGCGCTCTGCAACTGTGAGTGGTCCCGAGATGTTAGGAATCTTCATTTTCCATAACTGTACTCTTGTCTTTTCAGGTGACCCAATTAGTTCCCGTGATGTTCTGAGAAAGCTTTTCCTGGATTTGAGTCTCTGGGCTGGTGGTATATGGCCGTGCAGTGGATGAGCGCTTTCCCGTTCTACTTTGGTCCTCTCCTTGTTCGCAGCCACTTCTCTGTGGATAATGGGTGGTGCAATGTCGTAAAGCTGGAAAAGCCTATCAACTGGGGTAGGCTTTAAGCAGCCTGTCACTAGCCTACAGGTGTTATTGAGGGCTACATCCTCCTGTTTGGTATGAGATGATGAGTACCAAACTGGGCATGCATATTCTGCAACAGAGTAACAAAGGGCCATTGCCAATGTACGTATAGTTTGTGGTTGACTGCCCCACTGTGATCCAATTAATTTGCGCAGTAAGTTGTTTCTGTAGAGATCTTCATTTTGCAATTCATGCAGTGTTTCTTATATGTGATGGTTCTGTCGAGTGTCACTCCCAGATATTTTGGGGTATTACATGTCTGCAGTACGATACCTGACCACATTACTTTCAACTTACGCTGAGCTTTCCTATGTGTGAGTGTGATGCACTTACAACTGTTATACTATGCATGACTTAGTTGTGAGCAGGAAAGCCAGAGTTTTGGAGCGTTTCAATTTTATGTCATGGTAAGAGAACTCTTGAAAGCAGCAATGCTAATAATAGCAATGAGAATATTAAAAATCCTTGTCCACTTGCATTTAAACCAAGACTGGGAGAACAATTGATTTATGAATGCTAGCTGTTTTTACCTAAGCTCTCTACAATCAAGGCTCACTTGCCTAGCTTTGATAATCTTAAACAACATACAGAGAAGTTGCATGTATCTAAATATGAACAGTTTGACGAAAAAGTAAAAACGGGGCCAACTAGTGGGAAAAATATATATAATTCAAAGCCTTCTTCAAGAGCTGTGGTCTCTTCTGATGTAAATAGCAGCATAATTGATTTTTTTCATCACAATATGCTAATAAATGTGTATGTCAATAAAAAATTTGGTACCCTAGCTACCGGCACTGTCTTTTTCCAAGCTGGTGTGGACCGACATATTGTAAACCTTATCAAAGTCAACATGATTCCACTACATGTTGATGAACCTGATAAGTTTGGGAAGCTGGTTAAAACATTGAACCCCAATAAAACATCAATTTCCCGGACATTTAGTACACATAATATTGATTCACATCACAGTACGAGGGTCGTTTGAAAAGTCCGTGCAAAAAATAAAACCTACTTACGTGTTTGGGGTAAACCCTTTTTATTTTTCTACATAGTCTCCTTTTAGGCTTATACATTTCATCCAACGATGTTCTAGTTTGTTGATCCCTTCCAAATAATAGGATTTGTCCAAGTCTGCAAAATATCCATTAGTGTGTGCAATCACCTCCTCGTTTGAATAAAATCTTTGTCCCGCCAGCCATTTCTTCAAATTGGGGAACAAATAGTAGTCCGAGGGAGCCAAGTCTGGAGAGTAGGGGGGATGTGAAACGAGTTGGAATCCTATTTCCATTAATTTTTCAACCAAAACTGCTGGTGCGTTGTCATGATTGAAAAGGACTTTCTTGTGGGCCAATCATGGGCGATTTTCTTGTAGCTCGGTTTTCAAATGGTCCAATAACGATGAATAATTTTCACCTGTAATAGTTTTACCCTTTTCCAGATGGTCGATGAGGAGTATCCCTTGTGAATCCCAAAAGACAGTCGCCAGAACCTTTCCGGCCGAAGGAACGGTCTTCGCCTTTTTTGGTGCAGATTCTTCCTTGGTAACCCATTGTTTAGATTGTTGTTTGGTCTCAGGAGTATAGTAATGTATCCATGTTTCATCCACAGTGACGAAACAATGCTTAAAGTCCTGCGGATTCTTCTGGAACAGCTGCAAACCATCCTTGGAACACTTCACATGAATCCGTTCTTGGTCAAGCGTCAGCAATCGCGGCACCCATCTTGCGGATAGCTTTCTCATGTCCAAATGTTTATGCAAAATATTATGTATCCATTCAGTTGAGACGTCCACAGCACTAGCAATCTCATGCACCTTAACTCTTCTGCCATTCATCACCATATCATGGATTTGATCAATTATTTCTGGAGTCGTAACCTCCACTGGCCATCCAGAACGTTCAGCGTCACTTGTGCCCATATGGCCAGTCCGAAAATTTTGAAACCACTTATAAACTGTTCTAATTGTAGGTGCAGAGTCATCATAATGTTCATCAAGCTTCTCTTTAGTCTCCTGAGGCGTTTTGCCTTTCATAAAGTAATGTTTAATCACCACACAAAATTCTTTTTCGTCCATTTCTTGAAAATCAGTCAACTTTCTTGATTCACACGAATGCCAAACACAAAGAAATTGACCAGCATAGCTGAAACTTGGTGTGCGTTCATTCAAGAGATGCTACTAACTAAAATGATCTCGATATCTGCTGGTCGTGCCATCTCTCGGACTTTGCATGGACTTTTAAAATGACCCTCGTACTTAACACCTTTGTACTGCTTGCAGTAAGACCAATTGAAATACATAAACATCAGTTCAATTTTGGGTGGTTAACTATAACTTGCATTAAATTTGCAAAATTGTATTTTTTTTATGATTATTGACATTAACTTTTTAAGTAGTGGATTAATGATTAATAAAGATAACTTTTCAATTAACTGTGCCAACCTATAGAAGTTTCCAACAATTGTCTAGGCAAATGTTGAGTTGTTCTCCAATCTCCATGTTATAAACTGCATGCTTCATAAACAAACAATACACTTATTATACAGAACAGACAATGTTAAATTTTTTGCTGATTGGTGGCAACACAGACTTTACTCTGATAGATTAAGTTCGTGTAGCCTAACAGGCCTGCTTAGGCTCTGGAAAGGACGTAGCTCCTACTGCTCTCCTCTCGTATTTCACATTGGACACCTTTTATAACTATGTGGCCAGTGTCTCAGTGGCTGAATTGGAGAAAAAAAAGTTTAGTAGTGGTATATTGTTAGGCTATTGTGTTGTTATTATCACATATAGCCTTATTAATTTATTTTGCCAGCCTTCCTTTCGACTTTATAGCTTAACGAGCTTATGTTATTACTTTTCAGAGTTACGTTATTTACTCAATTGAGACAAATGGACAGAAAAGAATATCTTTTCTTTTATTCTCCTAAATGTCTTCATTTGTCAGTAAAGGTCTTTAATAATTTTAAATTGCAAGTTTTCCGTAGATGGGGTTCGAAGGAAGCACTTATTCAATTATTGTATAACTCCCATACTCATACATGGTTATTGCTGACAACAAACAGTTTATATAATTACGAAGTCTTTCTCGGCGTTGAGAATTCAAATAATGCTCTCAGGTGACTAGCCGAGTTATAGAAGTGTTATAATAAGCACACAATATTTCGGCGCACTGATTCGTCGGCGCCATCTTCTGGTGAAGTGAGGTCAGGAACATGCGAAGCTGCTGAGCTATACCAGATTCCCGCTGCTAACCTCTACCACCACCGAAGGTGAAGAACATCTTGCGCTCCCCCAAGGATGACCTTGTTTTGCGGACACCTGGGGTATATAGCATTAGTTGCGAGTGTGGAAAGAGCTACATTGGCCAGACAGTGCGGTGTGTTCACCAACGTTGTCTAGAACATGCACGACACGTTCGTCTGGGGCAGAAAGAAAAGTCTGCGGTGGCGGAACACAGTCTAGAACATGGCCATGGTTTTGATTTCGAAAATACCAGAGTACTGGCGCATACTGGGAGCTTCTGGAATAGCATCCTTACAGAAGCAGTAGAAATTCGTCTCGCGTCTAACCTCGTAAACCGCGACAGCGGGTACCAGCTGAGTGAAGCCTGGACGCCAGTCATCAATACTATTCGTCGACAGCGCGACCGAGACGCATTACACGGCGCGTCCAGATCAACGGAAAGTTCGGTAGTAACATAAGCGAGCAATTTGTTGCTCAGGCATTAATGATCAGCTTATGGGTAAGTTTTTGCCTTCTGACTTTTCCTTCTACCGAACGATGAGTTACTACGAGGCAGGACCCCGGCTACCATTGGTTACAAATCTGACCAATCACGTGGCAGCATGGCTCAATATGAGGCCCGCAACGGATTCGTGTTGACCCATCAGTTAGACAAACAATTTATCATGAAGGCTTTGTTTTCGGATATCTTCTTCGAAGGAGCGGTGATTTTAAGCCCATCCGCTATATGTCATGTGAAAAAGGACATCAAATCTAGCCGTAACTCCACCTTGGCATCGATTCAAGCCGCAACGAGATTTGACCCCTGCTACGACTGGTTCCACAGCCGACCAATCAGAGGTTAGCAGCGGGAATCTGGTCTAGCTCAGCAGCTTCGCATGTTCCTGACCTCACTTCACCAGAAGATGGCGCCGACGAATCAGTGCGCCGAAATATTGTGTGCTTATTATAACACTTCTATAACTCGGCTAGTCACCCGAGAGCATTATTTGAACAAACAGTTTCTTTACAAAAATTTCCAACTAAGAGTATCTGCTCACTCTGTCTATGATGCATACTCTTTTCCTAAGTTTGCTTCACACTGAGTCTGCCCAACTCTCCAGCTGTGATCACAGACAATTGAGGGGCCTTGGAAAAACAAAAACAAAATATCCTTAAATAATATATTGCTGCATATGGCAAGGAAACCTCAAATTAGTGTGTTTCTTTACAAGATGATATAACAACAATTACAAATTTTTTACAAATACAGTTGAAGGTAAGTAGCTATGTATTATTATGTAGTATCATTAAGAACTGATTGGTTATTAATTCACATTTTATATTGCAAATTAATTTAATATTGACATATTTTTATTGTACATTACTTTTTCCCAAAGTTTTTCAATTCAGTACCTTAATAATTTGTTCCAAATGAGGCTTGCAGGGATTACTTGCTCACCATATTCAGGTAGCTGATGTACCTATAAAAAATATTTTAAAAATTCTGGCCCCAAAATGAGATATATTCTAAATCTAAGTTACGCTTACAAGTAATGACCGTTTATAAAACCACCAACACACAGGCAATACAGCTATGTCAACATTTAATGTAAGTTCACTTTTCCACATAGTCCCCAAGAGATTGTAAACATTTCTCAAAATGGTCGACCAACATTTTGATTCTGGACGTGTAGAAATCACATCCAGCATTACGTATCCACCTGGATACAGCTGCTTTCACCTCCTCATTGTATCGGAATCATCATCCTCCGAGAGCCTTTTTTCAGGTTACCGAACACATGATACTCGCATGGAACTAAGTCTGGACTGTATGGAGCATGTTCCCAGACCTTTCACTTGCAGCAGTTTGGACATTTTGTAGGCCATGTGAAGTGTTACGTTTATCGTGCTGTTATCATGTGTTCGGTAAGCTGAAAAAAGATCTCAGTGGAGGACAATTTTGAAATGAAAAGGTAAAAGCAGTGATTGAAATTTGATTGGCTGATCTACTACTACTACTGCTACTACTACCACCCAGAGAATGTGGGCTGTAGAGAGAGCCATTGGCTATACAAGCTGAGCTGTCTCAGTACCTTATTGTCAGCCTACTAGTACAGATGTCTCCACACATGATGAAGATGACGGAGCTAATCATCAAAATTTTATGTTTTCAAAATACAATCCGGCTGTACACCTCTGAAGACTTCATTGTAAACGTATGTCGGGATAGTCTCCATTCTTACTGATCAGATTAACTTCACTGAATACATGTTATCACCATGGGATAAATCCTCCAAGTTAACCATGCTAATATGACAATAGTGCATTACTGAATTACTTATCAGACATTGGAATATGTAATGTAGATCAGATAAATCTCACAACTTTGTTACCAATAGAAAAAAATGATTATCAAAATTTGTTTTAAATGGGTAAGTGTAGTCGTACTTTTAAGTGTTTTTTCCAAGTAATTTTTCCTAAATTCCTCTTAACGTAAAGAACTATAGACATCATATAAATAGTTGTTCTACACCAGTTTTGATGGACTATATTACAATTATTTCTTTATTCCTTAACATAATTTACTATTCCACAGCTATACAGGTACTGATATTGTTTTGTGAATAAAATTGCTGTTTTTCTGTCAGAACAGTGAGCACCTCAGCTTTTGCTTAGTAACATCTGGCTTTACCAAATGGAAAGTTGAAGTTGGATTTCGTGTGCTGCCTTTCTTTTAAAGAAAAATAAAATAAAATCAACTTTAAATGTAAAAAACACACTCTTTTGGTTTGAATTTAATATTGGGAATATTTACAACACTGTTTATTTTCTGTGTCGGCCATTGAGAAGTAACATGGACTGTCATTCTTGTGAAATCTGCACTTAAGTGTCAGTTTTAAATTATTTATGTTTAGCTTTATACTGAAAAAATTCTTATTATGCTTAATCATGCTTATGGCATTAAAAATTTACTAAAAGAATGCAAAATGTAGCAATTTAACTATAACAGGAGTTGCAAATAGCACAGCAATATGACGTAATAAATGTTTCTTCATTTTTTTACGTTCATTTAAATAGCCATATTCTTCAAAAATGATGGTATGTGCTTGTCTTGCCTTAAAATTAATTGAAAAAATACAGCATTAAATGCCAATGTTGTCTGTTTCCTTAGACTTTTTTAATATATCGCTGTTACATACCTGCCAACTTTTATGGTTTCTCTGCAGAATTTAGGGAAATGTGCTGTATTTTATGGCTGTATGGATGAACTGTGTTATTTTATTAATCTCCAAACTAAAATTCCATCACGTATAATAGGTCTGTATATGGGCAGTTCGATTTTTGTCATGGAAGTGCTCTTATATGGGCGTTGGGCGTCTTTCATTTGACTATATGATTACACCAACGTATGCTATATTTTACTATAATCAATAATTGATTGATCCAGGGACAATAATCAGTCTGTCTCTCTGATTTTACAGCGATACCATTTTTGAAAGTCATATCAGCAATCATTTGAACATAAGTGGCATGTGTGTTGTATCACTGGATTGTGATTTGTGTTATATGAATGAATGTCATGTGACTGATATTTCACTTAAATAGGACGTTACTTTTTTCATAGTTGCTTAAATACAAAAGTGAACATTTTTTATAGTCCAGGGTCTTTATGGAATTTTTTTTTTTTTTTTTTTTTTTAAATTTGGCAGGTATGCTGTCAAGAAGTTTCATGCAGAAAATATATGTTATGCAGGTCTTAACTATGCTTAAACTGTTTCATGATGATTTCTGGTATTTGCGAATAAAAAAGATGTATTAGGTATTGTGATGAACTAATGTGAATTTGAAATGTATTCATGAAAATTAATCCTCATTAAAATAAAATGTTCCAGGATTTTTGTTTAGCAGAATACCTGCTTATATGAGTTTTTTTCCCCTTGATTCACTCCCTGCGCCAGGATCAAGGAAATATTTTTCAAAAATGATTTATGAAGAAATGTAATTTTTACCTAATGGAATACTTTAAATCTTTAAAAATAAATGTTTAGAAACAATTGGTACCTTAAAACCCAGAATCCCTAAATGGAAAGCTACTGCAGTAACCCAGAACTATGCTATTTCATTGACAATTGTGGTGTAAAAATTGCGTTTTACTTGTTATCTACCATGTGGAATTCTTAAATTTCTTGTGAAAAAATCCTTACCAAATGGGAAATGCTTCTGAAATAAAATAAGTGACCCATGTACCTTACTTATGAAAATCACATCTGTGTGTTACCTGTTCCTTTTTGGAAGTACTTATATTATGTCATGTTAAAATTAATACTTGTATAGCTATGAGTAACAGGTGAGTTGTGAAGAAAATACTGATCATATGTTTTCTATTACTTTCATTTTTTTTATAGTAATGGTACATCTGTATATAGTTATTTATTCAATATTTGGGTTTAATTAATTTGAACTGTTTGCTATATTTTGTTTTATAGGTTTAACGTTGATCTTCAACAAAAAAACTTGGTAGAACAAAGTGATGTCAACGTGACAGAAAAGTTACAAATTACAAGTACCCTTTCAGTCGGACGTCATGTAAGCAGTACCAGTGTATCCAATAAGACTCCAGCTGTCGGTCAGTCGCTATATACATGTGTCATGTGTCTTCAATATTTCTCCGCAAGGGACTTGCTAATAAGCCATGTCTTTAGTCATGACCTGAGCGTAAATTCGCCATTAATTATTTGTCAACAATGTGGGCTAATTTTCTCAAACTTTTCGAAGTTGTGTACCCATAAGTATCACGAGAGCAAGAAAGTTACATTTAAAGACCCATTGACAGCTGAACTTACTTGTGTGTCTTGTGGAGACAATTTTTCTCTTGGTGCTCTCTAACAAAACATGTATTCACTCATATCTCAGCTGTTTCAACTCCCTTGTATGTTTGTACAAATTGTTGTAAAGTATTTAAAGATATGACAAAACTCCAGTTTCATAAATGCACCAACAGAACTTCACAAAGAAGGTAAGATGTTGCCTTATTATTTTGTATTGATGCTCCAGTTATTTTGCAGTTTAATTTCAACTACTTGTTGTTATTATAAGTTTTGAACCAATACTGGATATGTCTCTGCGTCGGGGTTATTAGCTTAATCAATTGAGAATTTACTGTTTAATCTTATAAATATCATTTGTGCAGCCTTCTGCTTTGTTTGTTGGTGTAAGTAATATGTGAGCTCTGTTAATACATAGCCAGATTTTTTGATGTAAAGTTTCACCATAGCTTCATTTGGCAGTAACGGCTGACTATGCTAGATGACTCACATTATCCAACCAACCAAACAATTGAAAAAGTTTTATAAAGTGGTGACAACGTGCAGAAGGCAGTCTCAAAGTATTTTTTATTGTAAGAAGGAAGTAGATTTGCAGTTTAGCTATCTGAATAACTTATATTGGTACACTGACTCCAACCTGCTATAAATTATAAAATTCCAGTTGGCCTGATAAGGGTTGAAATTCATTTTTCTTCTGAGTGATGAGCCTTCATAATTTTATTGGAGGGTTTCAAAGGAGTGTTTTACTTTCTCAAAAAGCAAATTTTATATTAATCTCTTTCATTATATAAATATAAATTTGTGGTTGTTAATTATGGGCATTATGTTTAATTTTTTCAGTTAAATATAGTTGGAAGTTTGAGAATGTAGTTATCTTTTAGGCCAGGATAGTTCTTGTGAATGGTGAGATAATATGGGAACCATATAATTGCTATTTAGTTGAGAGATTGCAGTGTGTGACTAATATAAAGATGGGCTTATTTGTTTAAGTCACATGACTTTGCTAATGACTGGGTAGGTAATGGATGAAAAATCAGTGGTAGCATTAGGAAAGGAGTGTAGTATTATGATCTTATATTAATATTTGATTTCAGTCATCAGTCAGTGTTAGATATATATATGTATATATATATATATTTGGAGGATAAGTAGAAGAATTTCCCATTCACTAAAAAAAATTAAATTGGAAATCCATTTTTCATATTAGGCATACGTTGGTGTGCAGGGTAAGTTCCCAAAAAGGCTTGAACCATAGGGTAGTTAATAATATTACTGCGCTGTCTATAATAATCACATTTTTTCTCAGTTATGGAACTTGTTTTTAATATATGTATTCTCTTGTGATTAAAAGTACATCGTGGATCAAGTATGTTCGGGTACCTAGTAATCCATACAAATATAAATTAACAATCTATTGGTAAATCTTAATTAGGCGCGAGTAATTTATCATAAATACGATGAATAAAAGTAGAAAAACGTCATTTTGCTTTCAGATGAAATTAGATTAAACAGAAATTGCTAGAGAAAATATAATATCTGAATTAAATACTTTTTTCACTGTTAGTGATACCTTTTCTAAGTTATTATTAGGATAAAGTGGAATGGCTTGGCTTGTAAGATGAAATGTGTTATGAAGCTCGTAAAGTCGCTATAATGAAATTTATAGCAGTAGATAATATGGGAATCTGTTGTTCATTTCAGCTTCTACTGTAATCTTGCAGTGCTGATTATTTCTTATCACAGTTCTATTTAACTAGCTGGTTTACAACAAGATCCTGTTGATCGTCACCTTACTAACACAGGACAAAAATGTAGCACTATCACTGTAAAATGTGCTAGTTTTATACTGCGACAGTAGTGTAAGAAATTCTGGAATTGGCAGGGTGAAGTCTTTCCTTTCAGTGCATTTTTGTCGTCTTTTCGCGTCCATGATAGCTTCAGATAAATAGTAATGTTTTCGCCAATGTGATCGCGTTGCCACTGTCTGTAGAGGAATTGATTAGGATATTTTGATTCCTACTTATTAAAATAACACAAATATACCATCGGTTGTGCCTCGCCACAGGGACACATGGTATCTGCTTGCCCTTGCCACTATCCTAATTTTGGAGGATGTAGGCTGGAAATCCGATTCCCCATCTAGATAACTGTTTTCCAAGGTTTCCAAAGTTAATTCCATGCAATGCTGGTATAGTTTCTTTAAAAAAATATGGCCAAATTCCTTCCCATTTTTACCCCCTGTCCTTTCCAGTCTCCAATAACATCGATGTTGATGAGATTAAAGCTCTAAGAAATAGTGTCCCCTTGAGTCTCTGTAACAGTTAATGGCTTCCCGAAGTTTGTTCAAGTTCAACGGTTGTTTAGACCCAGATTGCAGACCGTCTTTCAGCTTGATCGAGTCAGTGTTTAGTCCCACTCTGTTTTTCCAGGTTCACATTCTTTCCGCTCTGAACCTGGAGGTGTTACTAGCTAGATCCAAACTGGTGTCTGATAATGTTTCAATCATAGCCATAGATGTGCCACAGGGATCCTCCAATGAGTCACCATGTTCTGTGAAGCACATCAACTGTCTTAGAGTGACTTCGGTGATGCCTCACAGAGTGGGCACACTCTCCCATGGAGTAGCACAGTGTGAAAGAGGAAGTTGGACATCAGTTTGGTTACGCCCCTGCTTGCTTTGGTCAGTTTGTTTAAGATATAACTTCATTCAGAACTCTAATTTTTGCAATACAGCAGTTGTTTTTGGAAATTACGAATTTTTCACAGTCATGACAAATTATTTTTGGTTATCACTGTAATTCATTCTGTTTTAGAATTTCCTCCAATTTTTGCTTAGCGTATTTATTTTGTGGGTGAAATGCTGTGAGAGAAAATCTGAAACAATATGGTATTTTACTATCAGTGATTGAGACTTATCAGATTTAATCTATAGTTAAATGAGATAAAAGAATATGGTACATTTGACATCAAGAACTAAATACAAGAAAGTTTAGTGCAATAATGGAGCAAAATTTGTTAAATGTTGGATAAATTTGAAAACCATTTATCAGTAATGTTTGGACCATTTTAATGAGAGTAAATTAATTTTTTGCTTCAATTTAATACTATGCTAGAAATGAGGAGGTACTACTGCACGTCACTAATTGGGTGTAGTGGGTTGAAGCTGGTAGATCTGCTTAAAAAAAAAGAGATATCAATGGCATCTATCTGAAAGGTAATAGGCAATGCTTATGGATGGAAAGGAAAATATTAAGTATTCATTATCTTTAAAATGCTGCAACAATAACTGGCGAATAATATTCATCAACTATATGAAAAAATAGGGAATTGACACTTTTATTACAGACAAAATATTATTTTTTTACCACAACAATAAACCTGCCATTGTAGTATTTTGCATTAGTAAAATGAGAGACATGAATTACAAATTTTTTGGGACATCCACCCTATTCACCAGAGTTATCTTTCTCTAATTTTCACCTATTTGTAAGGCCAAAGAGATTTATAGATGTGTTATATTTCAAATCATATAAAGTGATTGCAGACATATGGATGCTTTACAGACCAACCAGAATTGCTCTTGGGAATAGAATCCATTCAGTGGGACATAATACATGAAACTATAGAAGAACTATATGGCTGTACAAACCTTTTTTATTAATAAAAATATTCTTTCACTACCAGGCCGAGAACTTGTCACCTTGTTATCAAGTTCAGCTGTGGAGGAAATGTCGGGTTCTTGTCTAGAAATTGTGATTGCTGTTGGCACTTTATTATAACAGTTTATTTCATAGCAACTGAAAGCATTTTCTCCTTATTTTGCCGTCTCCATAGAGATAGTTTGTTACCGACCTGGAAGAAAGTTTAGTGGCTGCTGAATCTCTGAGGGAATATCTCTAACTGGCAAAATCTTTTTCGTTCTCATCCACTTTCAAGATATGTGATCAAAATTCATTTCTATCCTGCGTTTTCTTATATTCACAAGTTTTCGTTTTTTTCATCATGCTTCAGTACCTGTTCATCTGTCCATTGCGATTATAAATATTTGGCTATGAAGCCACATTTGGAATGCCTAACTCCATTTAATGGATAAAACATCAATTTTGATGCTTTGACTCTGTGCATAACATTTCACAAATCACTAGTGGGTGCCGGCTGCGAGTCACTACTTTATACAAGATGTTATTTTTTTTTATTGTTGTCTTAGTTGATCACCCCTTCCTCTGAAAGTTGCATTTTTTCGACCGGCATATTAGTTATTTGAAACTGGTTACTCTTTCCATCTAAATTGATTACCAAATTGTTATTTGATAATTGACGTCGAATCCGTATAGTTTGTTGCATTAATTATTTCTGATAGAAACGTATTACCTTTAGACTTGGACACTAAGATCACAGTGTCAACAGCATAGTAGATGTTGTTTAGCTAGCTCCAACACTCTTGAGCATGTATTCTGTAAAATGGCTTCAGAAAACATGTCTTCAGAATATGTGTCAGAGACAGTCTGTATTCCTGCATAATACCCTTTGGTATGTTGGTTATTGAAGTAATCTCTAAGCATGGTCCTGTTCTGATTGAATCCAGTCTAGAATTCTAATAAGGTTGATATTTTTACTAACAAGAAATATACATTTTAACCATCTATTTTGAAGTTATTGTTTATGATTGAAAAATGTCTTTAGATACTCATTAAAGTAGCCTGCAAATAGGATCTGGATACAAAAAAAATATTGAATCTAAATATTTCATTTTGTAGTGTTTTTGTAAGTACGTCTATCAAACATTTAATCTGAAGTGACTTTTTACAAAAATTTAATTACATATTTTCTATATTCGCTAGGCCTTTTTTTGAAATACATTAACATGTTGTTAATTTATTGTCTGCAGAAAATTATTTATATTTCAAATTTAGATTGTGATATTCACTATTGCATTTAATAATAAAAAAGATCTTTCAAAGTAACCAGATATATTACTCTATAGATAACTGTCATTGATTTATTAATATGTAAAATTCTTTGATTTAGGGTTTCATTAGGGGGCAAAACTATTTCGTTGCTAATATTAATTGTATTTATGCCTTTAGTATTTTATAAATAGGCGGTATTTCATATTTTGTAATTCAGAAGTTGGTTATACTATTTTTAGTGTCTAATTTAGAAGACGATTAAGTGTTTTTCAACCTTTTTCTGTAATATAGCACTTAAATATTTACTATAAATCATTTGTTAGTCAATTAGGCTTCCTCCTTTTACTAATATTAAGCTTCATAGCAGTACAGTTCATTACTTAAAAGCACTGTTACTTATTCCAATGAAGTATATGTTTAAAGAATTCTGTCTACTACTTAAAGATCTGAAAACATACCTAAGAGAAGTGAATTAATATACTTTTCTAATATAATAACTTATAACAATATAATAACATGCAAGTTTTCCTATTTCTAGGATTTATTGTCACTGCAATTACACTTATGAGAAGCAACATTCTACTGCTGAGTTAACAACCAACAGAATAAAGGAAGAACAAGTTACTGCCAATAGTTGTAGAAATTGCTTTAAAAATGAATGTAGCTTAATAAGTAGTATGTCAGATAAATCAAAATCTATCAGAGATTCATGAAGCTTCATGGATTTTGTCATGCAGTCTTAAAGAAAAACAAAAGTTTATCCACTATCGTGTAATGAAGGTAGTAAAAATTCATGTACAGTTTCAGCAGATCTTATGAAACAAAAGTTAACTCATTCAATGTGATCGCCCATTTTCTTGTAATGTTTGTGGAAAATCATTTACACGGGCTAGTCATCTTAAAAGTCATCAAAGAATTCATTTCGGGGAGCGCCAGTTTTTATGTGATATTTGTGGAAAATCATTTGCATGGTCCCGTGGTCTTAAATGTCATCAGCGGATTCATTTGGGTCAACGCCCGTTTTCTTGCAAGGATTGCGGAAAATCATTTACACAGTCTGGGAGTCTGAAATGTCATCAGCTGATTCATTTGTGTGAACAGCCTGTTTCCTGTGATGTTTGTGGAAAATCATTTACACGGGTTGGTGATCTTAAACGTCATCAACAAATTCATTTGGGAGAGCGCAAGTTTTCTTGTAATGTTTGTGGGAAATCATTTACATGTTCTCGTGGTCTTAAGCGTCATGAGCAGATTCATTTGGGCTACCGTCCGTTTTCTTGTGACGTTTGCGGGAAAAAATTTACAGAATTGGGGAGTTTGAAACGTCATCAGCGGATTCATTTGAATCAACGCCCGTTGTCATGTGATATTTGAGGAAAATTAATTACACAATCAGGTAATCTGAAATCATTAGATGATTTGTTTGGGGAAACGGGCATATACTTATGAGTTATGTGGAAAATCTTAAGTCAGAAGAGGTCTCAATTATTAGAAATCCTAAAGATAGGTAAAGATCACGGGGTTCCTACAGTTCCTACCGCTTCCTATTCACGGAGGTAGAGCTCTTCATTCCCATTATAACCATTGGCACTAGAATGGATGTGATGGGGTTAGCGCAACGCTCCGGCCATTCTTTACCTTCCCGCGGAGTTTCCTCCACGGTACTCACTGGATAGTAGGTTTAATGGGCATGGGGAGCCATTTCAGCTCTGAGGAAAAATCCTTGGCTTCGTCGGGAATCAAACCCTGATCGTCCATGCCGCAGTCAGTTGCTCTACCACCTGAGTTACACGGCCGCCTATTAGAAATCTTGTTTCTGTTTATTTTTGATTTTTTTTTTTTACAAATTCTGACTTACAGGATTTTTTATTATATTGGCTACTCTGTCATTAAATTTGGAGTAAAATCCCTTACAAATCTGTTAATCTTAAGTGGTATTAAAGTTTTATTTCAGGTAAACATCCATATTCTTTCAATGTGCCAGTTTATAATATGTGCAGTAATTGGATTCATTCCAGATAGTACCAATTTTTATGTAAAGATGGTTGAAACCACTTGCACCCAGTTATCTCAAATGGTATGAGATTTAATTGGGTAAACATGGTGATTATAGTAGCTTGTGGGAATTATTTTTATAGCTTTGATCATCTTAAACAACATTACATCATTTATTGTGAAATACCTCTGTTTTTCTGTATAACTTTAAGAAAATCTTGTATGTGTTTTAGTTTCCTGAAAATGTGTGTGAAGTGATTTAGATGAGCTCATGTTTTCTGGAAAATCCTTTTCACACTTTGGATACTACTAAAAAGTTAGGGTGCTTATTTATTCATAGATAAAATTGTATTCTTAAAAGTAATAAAATATTTCTATTGGTTACATATATGTTTTTCTGTTAAGACTGAACAGCCATTGCAGACTCAGGAACAACAAGAAGGGACTTCAGAATTGGTTATGTACTACTTATTTCCTTTTCTGGATTTACTATAAAAATTTGAAGTAAAATTTCTCCAAAGGAATCAGAGATATCACTAATTTCGTTTTTACATTTCAATAGGCATATTGTTTCCTTTTAAATTCTAAGTAACTGTAGTCATTGAGGTAATAGCTTTCAAATATGCCAGTTTTGTTGTTTCAGTCATAGAGTACTATTATTCATATTTAATTAATTTATATTTTGGTAATTTTTATTATTTCCTTTTGTCATGATTAAAGTACTTTTGTGATATGAAGGAAATTTCTGAATAGAAAAGTTGTATCATTTGGATTATCTTTAAGATCAATTACCTTATATTAATATTTAATGAATGACTTTTATCTAATTTGTAGATTACTTGAGCTATATTAATAATATTGAATAGGTTCTGTGTATAGCCATATAATTAATTCTTTTAGATAATATTAAGTCAGGAACCTTTATCTTCTGACCAGTTCTGATGTGGATTTGGTAGTTATATAATGTTTTGCAGGATCTATGACATTGTTGTAATTAGTGTTGTTGTTGTTAGAACTCTTTTTGGTAGCTATTTGTTTTCTCCGTTATATGTATCTTTATTATAGTATGAAAATGAAGTGCCTTTGGACTTTATAATAGTACTTAAGCCAGCCTGAATATCGTTATTTGTGCTTATTGTATTAATGTTTATAAATTTAGAGTAACTATAGTTATATCTCAAATATATTTGTTTCAAGAAAGCATTAGAATCAATTGCCACACTACTTATCTGTTTGTCACTTTTATTGTATTTATTGTTGGCCTATAATGACTGTATGTTTTTATACGTTCTATGCTAATTGATTGCTTAGTTATTATTTTTCAATATTAATTTCAAGGTTTTGATACTTTAGAGGTAAATTTTATTTATGACCTGTCAGTGAAAACATTTTTTGTAGCAGTGAGTCATTACACCACTCATATTACCTTACGTCACAGAGTATCCTGCAGTTCTCCTGACATGCTGTTAGGTCATCATGATATTTTTCATTGATAGAGAACAAATATGTATTTGATACAAGGGTATGCCATCAGATCATTGTAAACTTGTTCAAAGAAATGTTGCTGACATGGTATATATTTTTTTTGCAATAGTTAATTCCATTTAAGAGTCTTGTTTGTGCAAGGCTTTAAGAAATGTGTTATAATAGACAGTTATTGGAACATACTGCCAGTACTTAAACATTTCTTTGGTTGTAGACAAATTCTTATTACCGAAAAAATTACTTAGTATCTCTGTATCATATTAAATAAATCTATTGGTGGATATAATTGTCCAAATTAATCATTGATTAGAAAGGAAATTTTTTTTTAGTATAATCCTTTTTTGATACATCCCATTATTAGTAAATATCCCTTAATAGGTCTGTCTGAACTTATAGATTCAGTAACTGAAATTATCTTTATTCAAATCTGATTTCTCTTTGATGGGTATATATCTTTGATATTATATAATTAGAAATGTGTTGGTGTATTCCCAACTGTATACATTATTTCAGAACTAATGTCAGAAGCACATTTACTAATTATATCCATGGCTTCACAAATATTATACTAGGAAAACATCAGATAATTATAGACTGATATAATCTGTTTCTAGGGTAGTGGTAGAAGTATTTCCAGTATTAATGCATTTTCTTGAGGAATTCCTAATTTTCCAGATGCCACCAAGATTCAGGTTTAAATGCTAAGTTACACTAATTTATGTGATGTAAAATATGTACTACAATTACCTTATAAGAACCTGTATACAACTTATATGCTTAATTCCACTGTCTGTTCAGAATAGTCAACTCGAACTTGTATACGATACCGATTTTTAAAGCATCCTTGGACTTTTCCAGTTTGCAGATGTTTAGAATCTATAGCAATTTCCCTCAGATCACATAAGCTGAGTTGAAATTCTGAACTTCAACTTGAATTTCATTTTAGGAAAGCGATGAAAATTGCAAGTGGCCAAGTCATAAGGTAGGTGTGATTATTGCTAATGTCGCCTGCACAACAAGATAGAAAAGTACTCTATCATTGTCATCGTATTGTAATGAATGTGTTTTACCCCAAATCTTAGACCATGGCTCCGTCAAATTTGCCCTCAGTCCCCTGAATACCTCTCAGTGACAGTCTGATCTGGCATACAAATTCCTTATCGACAATTTGGCGATACATATTTTTTTAAAGTCATAATTGATTAAATATCGATTTTAAGCAGACACAATTTATCCAGTTGTTGAAAGGATGGATGGGGAATTTGAGTAATCTCGAACTTTTTCTGACAGTCCCAGTCCAGATCACAGCTCAATCCGATTGTCCCGATGATTGTTGCCCAAAAGATGTGGAACAAGTTTCGTTGCCTTAGCAATCATGTACAGTCCATCAAGTAGAATCCGTTTAAAAGTCCTATATGGCGCTCCACCCATGTTATGAACTCTATGGATCATCTGTTGTCAGTCCCTATGGATTAATTTACACACCCACTCAGTTGTAAGGGAGCCAGAAACGCCTTCAACATTTCATTGTAATATCAGTGAATACAGGTGTAAAGTTCTCTGAGGTGAACTAAGTGTTCTCCCAATAACACCACTCTTTTCCCCGTTTTGGTATCGTTTCCTCTAAATTCAAGGTAGCAGGATATTATGTAACAAACTGCGTGGGCCAGAGTTACAGTATGTGTTTCTTATTCGTGAATTTGAGGATACTGTGGACTTTTGTAATAAACCAGAACTTTATAGGTAGCGACTGTTCTCATTTTGCGAAGCCTAACATTCTATAACGGACCTATAACTCTCAGGTCACGAAAAAACGTCGTAACCCATATTTGAATAGATATAACATCTTTAGAAGACTTTGGTTACCATCCATAGCCTTTTGTCTCGTGCAGTTTGATAGATCTGTGTTATTTAAAGAATATCTGGTGGCGGCGACAGAAGATCATTATCCTGATAAAGCAGAAGCATCAAGAAAGGAAGAAGAAGTCGATATCAGAAGCGACAGACAATCAATCAATAGCCACTCAGCCACCCAACAAAGTCTGGTGTCATCTGCGGGGCTCAAACCGTACACCACAGGCACTAGAGTCACATTACAGCAGCAATCGCTTTGCAGGAACCATTGTTTCAACGGATTGAACAGTTAGAACCATGGAGGAAGGAATATACGGAGACGGCGCAAGGGACTTTCACCACGCACTGGAATGAAGCCGGGTAGAGAGAAGTGGGGTGGGGAGGCCACCATATTGATCGGCCGTAGAAACACGGGGCATAGGCACAAAAACCTCAAGGGAATCATAAGACAACTGTGGCACCGCAGTTTGATGATTGATTATTACGTAACTCGACGAGACAGATAAGAAAAGAAGAATATTTTTTTTTTTTTTTTTTTTAAAATCGTGCTTATTTCTCGAGATATACTATCTCAAAAGTGAGGAGTTTTGGGTTGAAATTCCGAAGAAAAATTTCCTTAAGGTCAAATCTGGTGACAGAGTTATAAAATACGACAAGGTAACTCGGAAGTGAAGAATATATATTTTCGATATCTCGCTTAGTTCTCAAGATATGCTGTATCAAAATTGGCTTATTCTGTTAGTGGCCCATGTAACTTTGCTAGCAACATATGTGCATTTATCTTCTTACCATACATCAAAACTCTGAAGGTTAGAAGGGAGTAGTTTACATTGCGATATTCGTTGTGGCCCAAACATGGTGCTCATGAAAATAGTAACAACTAAAAATAAATAAATTGTTTGTATCCTTCTGGTACACGCCGTATTTCAACCTACCCACATTTCCATTAATATTGCCGCTACAAAATCAAATTATGTGGACAGATCTAAACACATGAAATGCATCGCAAACTACGTTTTCGGTAAAAACAATATTTGTTTCATCAGGTTTAGTAGTCCTCACAGTACAAATTATCACAATTAATTTCATCGTACACTTTCAGTGTAAACAGGAACTGGACTAAAGCATGCACATTTACTGTATCGCGATGTAAACTTGACACGCTTAAATACAACTTTCAACACTTGTTTACAATAAGGCTATCCTTTTAGATGTAAAGTAATAACATATGCTGATTGTCTACACTATACCAACAAACATTTTAGAGTGATATCATCCTGTTGAGAACAATGAATAAATTTATAGCGATAGGCTCTAATCTTGCAGTTATCTATCAAACACTTCAAGAACGATGTGATTTAGTTACGAAACGTTATTCCAGATTGTTTTCTATCTTGTCTGTTTGTGCAACCGTATGCAACAGAACTTGGCATTATAAAAAAACTTTGAAATATTAGAAAATGAAATGTTCACAGCAGCAAACACATTGCAAACAGCCCAGTGTTTTGGGGAGATCCCTATGGCCGCCGCGCATGCGTGGTAGGAGACGAGTTTTTATGTGAAGTTACACAGATTTAGCGTTATTTCGTCTGCATATATTCCTTCCTCAATGATTAGAACTCACCTTTTCAACCATGTTCAATTACTATAAAACAATTTGAAACCTTACCAGAGAATCAAACCGGAATCTAAATTTTACATTGGAAAGCCATTCATTGGAACAAACGGACCAGCCAAAATATAGAAGTATTACTTATAAGAAGCACTGCCAAATAGCTGCAGCTAAAGTAAACACGAAAAACGATATTCTAAAAAAAGTTATGATGTACTTAGCGGGTAGTGAATCCGTTGGTCTTGCACACAAATGCTAAATCACTCTGCTTTTCCATTGCAGAGTATGCTAGCCCTGGTTGAAAACACTCCCCAAACTCAAAGAAGATAGATATAACGGTGAATGAGACGTTATATAGTGACTGGCTTCATGAAACCAACCCCAATAAACCTACAGTAGAAAGCAGCGGGATTTGCTGAACCAAAACTACGCCGTAACTCACATTGGTTCACAGAGCAATTCACGAGAGGCACGTTATGTTTGGGATACCAATTCTTCCACAAAGAAGATTAATCTCTCGGGCTCCTTTCCTAAATCGCACAAATTTCTATCCTCCAAACTAGCACCCCATCTCTGAGGAAGAACCTTCTGGCATATAATTTAATTTGGTAAAATGTAGAACTCTCAATCCTATAAGAACAGGAGTGGCCCCAGCAATAGCTGAAATGTATAAACGGGGTCTGACAACAAACAGATGATCGATGTGAATGTGGAGAACGGCATGGATCCCCTCCATGGGCGCCGGCAGGATTGCTTCCAAGGGGGTGCACCAGGGCTGCATTGGTGCCCCCATCCCCTATCGGCCCAAAAATTTCCGGGCTGGGTGACCTTTTTTTAGCTCTACTAGTGCCCAGACGGCGATCCGGGATGTAGGGGTGTGCACCAGGGCTGCATTGGTGCCCGCCCCCCCCCCCCTATCGGCCCAAAAATTTCCGGGCTGGGCGACCTTTTTTTTGCTCTACTACTGCCCAGACGGCGACCCGGGATGTCAGGAGGGTGCAAGTGCACCCCCCTCCGGCGCCCATGATCCCCTCTATGTTCACATGCAGTGCCAGTTTCTAAGAGCTTTCGAAGAGCTAGAGATATGAAGAGATATTGACAATTTTGTCCAACGTTGGGCAAGACGACTATGATGCCCGTACACGTAAATATAAAGTAAGTAGCATTTGTTGAAGTTAAGTGTAAAAAAAAAAAATCATGATTCTTCCGCACACTTAATAATGAACATACAAGTAATAATTAGGCTCAT
>JARYHS010001113.1:3282628-3316802 GCA_031002005.1 Vandiemenella viatica
TATTGCGTGACCAGAAATTGTGGTACTTTCTTGATGCAGCTTGCAATCTGGCCTCACAAGCAGCCAAAGAAAGGTTCTTGGCACTTAGAAACCGTTTCAACCGACAGCGACCAGCGACCGAGCAGTGATAATTCCGGAAGAAAGAAACTCCCGATGGATCGAAGGAGGACACCTCCACTTCCAGAAGTGATCTCCTGAGGGAGGTAAGTTACTCCGAAGTGGCTGTGCCGGGAGTAAATGTGTAAAAGTGTCGTAAATATACAAAGTGAGAAACAGTGAGACAACAGTGCAGTGAGTGATTTGAGTATGTGAATGTTTCCTTGTTTAATTATATATAATAGTATCTGTGTGTGAACGTATGTTATTCAAATTACAAATTTACAGTATATATAAAAAATAAGAACACTAACACATATCAAATATATGCTTACACATTGTTAATTTAATTATGTAACTAATTTCTGTGAAATTTGATAAGTTTATGCGTTACAAACCAGTTTTACATCCTGAATAATATTTAGCTATTATTTGCAAACTATAATTTTATCTTATGTACCTCTTGTAATATATTGGAAATATGGGCCCAGAATAGAAACTAGGTGCTGGGCTATTATGTACCAGGATATAAAAATAAAAAAAATAAAAAAAATTTAATAAAGTCTCTCTTAGAAAAATAAATTTGTTATTAAATTTTTACTAATGTTTGCAAGTGTATTTATTAGTTGTATGTGTCTGTAACATGATGACTTGTTGATAGTAGAAAATGAGGAAATGTGACTGTGAAAAGCGACACAGCCAAAACAATCAGTCTGAACACTACAGACTGAAACAAAATGTGGGGACAACAACCCATCAGTACAGTCACAACCCCGCTGTCCTCCTGCACTAAGGCTCGACACAGTGAATGTCACATGTTATCACCAGTTTTAATCAATTATTCTCTTTATTTTCTGTTTGCCATGGCATATGTACAAAGCTAAAAGTGACAATAGTAAAAAAAAAAAAAAAAAATATTTAGAAATGAAATATGGTACTGTGGTGTTGGCTGTGTGAAACTATTCATTATATGGAATCCAAAGAATTACTTGGGTCACGATTGATACACAATAAAACACTAGATAGATATTATTTAATAAATCAAGTATTCCATAGCAGTAGATATATTTATAAAGAATCGTAGTTTGTTATATATAAGAACAAAAACATTATGTTAAACAAAATATTTTCCAGATTTTTAACAAGTTGGTTAGAAGTATGAATACATAATTTGAAGAATACTTTCATCATAGATTTTTTATCAGAAAACCATAAAAAATAGATCTGGTATCTATTTCAGTAGCTCTGCCAACTCTGCAGAGCACATGTCTTGCACTGTTTGACCATCTTTGTTTCTCACAGTCTTATCTGCTCCACCTTCGAGCAGCAGCTTGACCAAGGTGGGTTGGTCCTCACTGGCCGCATGGTGCAGAGGAGTACATCCATCCTCGTCAGTCACATTGACGTCTGTCATCTCCATCAACAGCTTTGCTGTCTTGACACGGCCCGTCGATGCCGCAAGATGCAGCGGGGTGGTCCCCAGGTTGTCTCTGGCAGTGGCGTCCGCCCCAGCTGCCAGCAGCAACCGCACCGCCTCCGCGCTATCTGTAGAGCAGGCCGCGTGGTGGAGCGGTGTCCAGCCGTCCTCACTCCTCGCGTTGACCTCTGAGCCGTCTAGCAGCAGCTGCACCACGCCGGTGTTGCCTCTCCCTGCTGCGCAGTGTAGCGGAGTCGACTTATAGTTGTCTACACAATTTCTGTCGGCCCCGGCTGCCAGCAGTGATCTCACCGCCTCCACGTCGCAGTACCCTGCGGCCCAGTGGAGTGGTGTCTTACCGTCCTCACTCTTCACACTCACATCTGCACCGTCAAGCAGCAGCCGCACCACCCTGTTGTTGCCTCCTCGAGCCGCTCGGTGTAATGGAGTTTCCTTGTCGCTGTCTAAAGAGCTTCTGTTGGCTCCGGCGGCCAGTAGGTCTGTCACCCCCTCCACGTCACAATACTCTGCGGCATAGTGGAGCGGTGTCCGACCGTCTTCATCCATCACGTCTATAACTGCTCCAGTCAGCAGCAATCGCACCACTCTGCTATTTCCCGCTTGCGCTGCACAGTGTAGTGGTGTCTGATTGTACTTGCTGACAGAGTTTCTGTCAGCCCCGGCTGCCAGCAGAGCTGTCACTGCCGCCACGTCACAGTGCGCTGCGGCACAGTGGAGCGGCGTATTTCCCTCATCATTCACTAAGTTGATGTCCGCACCATTCAGCAGCAGCAATCGCACCACTCTGCTATTTCCCGCTTGCGCTGCACGGTGTAGTGGTGTCTGATTGTACTTGCTGACAGAGTTTCTGTCAGCCCCGGCTGCCAGCAGAGCTGTCACTGCCGCCACGTCACAGTGCGCTGCGGCACAGTGGAGCGGCGTATTTCCCTCGTCATTCACTAAGTTGATGTCCGCACCATTCAGCAGCAGCAGTCGCACCACAGTAGTGTTACCTGTCCGCACTGCCAGGTGTAGCGGAGTTGCCTGGTATCTGTTTACAAAGTTTCCCTCGGCACCTGCAGCCAGCAGGACTCTAACCGTCTCCACATTACGTTGCTCTACAGCCAAGTGGAGCGGCGTCTTTTCACCACCATCTACCTCGTCTACATTGGCACCGCTCTGCAGCAGCAGTCGCACCACACCGGCATTACCAGCCCACGCTGCCTCGTGTAGCGGAGTCCACTTGTGTTTGTTTACACAGTTCACGTCAGCACCGGCTGCCAGCAGGGCGCTCACCACTTCCACATCACAGTGTGATGCGGCCCAGAAGAGTGGAGTATTATCATAGTCATCCTTTGCGTTGATATCTGCACCCTCTATCAGCAATCGCACCACACTGTTATTGCCGCACTGCGCTGCTAGGTGCAGTGGAGTGTACCCCTGCATGTCGACACAGTTTCTGCTAACACCAGCCTCCAGTACGGCCGTCACTACATCTGTGTGACAGTGTTCTACAGCCCAGTGGAGTAGCGTCCTACCGTACCTGTCCTTCACATCAGTATCTGCGCCATTTAGCAGCAGCTGCACCACACTGGAGTTTCCTCCCTTCAGTGCTCGATGTAGTGGATTCTCTTCAGCTTTGTTTACACAGTTTCTGTTAGCCCCAGCCGTCAGCAGGGCCCTCACCGCCTCCACATCACAGTGCTCTGCGGCTAAGTGGAGCGCTGTCTGACCTTCCTCATCCTTCATATTGATGTCTGCTCCATCCAGCAGCAGCTGCACTATGCTGGCATTGCCTTCCTGTGCCGCCCAGTGAAGTGGAGTTTTTTTGTCAAGGTCTACAGCGTGTCTATCAGCCCCAGCCTCCAGTAGGTCTCTCACCACCTCGACGTCACAGTACAGTGCGGCCCAGTGGAGTGGAGTCATACCACAGTCATCCTTCGCATTGACGTCTGCGCCGTCCAACAGCAGCCGAACCACACTGTCACTGCCACATCGCGCTGCGAGGTGTAGTGAAGTTTTCTTATATTCGTCCGTACAGTTTCTGTTTCCGCCAGCCTCCAGCAGGACTTTCGCCGTTTCCACGTCACGACGCTCTACTGCCCAGTGCAGCGGTGTCTGACCATTCTCATCCTGCACATTGACGTCTGCACCATCCAGCAGCAGTCGCACGACATCGGCGTCACCCGAACATCGCTGCCCGGTGTAGTGGAGTTGTCATGTTTTTGCTCAGACAGTTTCTGTCAGCCCCAGCTGCAAGCAGAGCTCTCACCACCTCTATATCACAGTGCTCAGCGGCCAAGTGCAGTGGCGTCCGACCATTCATCATCTTTTAAGTTGATGTCAGCACTGTCCAGAAGCAGCAGCACCACATCGGTGTTACCTCCAAATGCTGCCCGGTGTAGCAGAGTTTCTTCATCTCTGTTTAAACAGTTTCGGTCAGCCCCAGCAGCCAGCAGGGCTCTCACTGTTTCCACGTCACAGCCCTCTACAGCCCAGTGGAGTGGTGTCTGACCGTACCCATCCTGCACGTTGACATCTGCTCCATCCAGCAGCAGCCTCACCACTTTGTTGTTGCCTCCCCGGGCTGCCCGATGTAGCGGAGTTGCCTCGTTTTGGTCTCTACAGTATCTATCAGCCCCGGCCGCCAGCAGGGCTGTCACTGCATCGACGTCACAGTGCTCTGCGGCCAAATGGAGAGGCGTCTCTCCAAACCCATTCTTCACATCTATGTCTGCACCTTCCTGCAGCAGCTGCACCACTCTGGAGTTGCCTACCTGCGCTGCGCGATGTAGTGGAGTCGCCTTGCATTCGTCTACCAAATTTCTGTCTGCCTCGGCCGACAGAAGGGCTGCCACCACCTCGACGTCAGAGCACTCTGCAGCCCAGTGGAGTGGTGTCTTACCATTCTTGTCCTTCACATTAACGTCTGCACCATCCAGCAGCAACCGCACCACACTGGCATTGCCACCACGCGCTGCTCGGTGCAACGGAGTTTCCTTCTGTTTGTCCACGGAGTTTCTGTCTGCACCAGCCACCAATAGGGCTCTCACTGCATCGACGTCACAGTGCTCTGCAGCCCAGTGGAGTGGCGTCCGCTCTTCTTTGTCTGCAACATTCACATCCGTTCCCACTGCCGCTAGCATCGCGACGGCTCTGCTTTTGCCTTCCTCTGCCGCCTTCAACAGTGCAGTCCGCCCCCTCCAGTCAGCAGCTGTCCTCAGCAGCGCTCTGACATCGTCCACGCAGCCCGTGTCTGCTGCCAGCAACAGCCGAGTTGTCTCGTCCATTGCAGCCCTGGATGCAGTAAAACATTGGACCATCAACATTTTGAGTACAGTCTAATATAATAAATACACATTAATACAAGCAATTGTAAGTAACACTAAGATGCCAAATTTTATAGACAGCTATAACTTGCATAATAATGTAATCAGTGATCAATATCATGAGAGTTTTATGCTTGCTGCTAGACTTCATTAGGAGACAAAGGAAAAAGCGTATACAATCAGTCTTTTTGTATATGTTTAAGCCAAGCAACCATCATCTAAGGTAATCCTAATTTGTAATTACTATTTGTTTCTTAGCACCCATTATTTCCTGGTTACTATATTTTTCATTTCTTCATAAGTACAAATTTACCAATAGTTGATTTTCTTCGGAAGAATTTACCTACGAGATTAGACATATTCCAGGGGCTATGAATGTTGTAGCCAAATGCCCCATCAAGATTGCCAGACGGTATGGACAGGGACAACGTATCAATAACAATAATACACCCCAACTACTTTCTCTATGAGGAGTGCAACATGATGCACAGATCAAGATGTATTTTGCAAATATGAGAGCAGAACAACAAAAGATAATACTAGGAAATTACTTGTACATAAACTCCTGACAAATTACAGTAGATTTATTGTCTCAAGAATGGAATTCTATTCAAAAGCGTCAATATAGAAGGAGAACAGCGGAGATGTGGATACCCGGTTACCATGTGTACACCTGGATCTGATACCACCACATAAGCTATGGTCGTTTCAGAATTAACAATGTTACCAGGTGTTGAAAGGCCTGTTTTACTTCAATAATATGCACAAATTAAATATCTCATACGTACATGTGCAGTTTGTCATTTGAATAAAATTGACAATCCTAAGCGTGAGAGGGAGATGCAGAGCATTATACCATTCCAAACTCAGGACCTAATAACATTAGATCTTCATGCCCATTATCACCATCCAGAGGAGGGGTAACACATATATGCATAATACTTGACATTTTTTTTTCAAATTTTTAAAGCTTTATGCTCTGAAGCAAGCAACTGCCAGAGCAATAAGTTCAAAAATTACCAATTCCTATATACCACAATTTGGCCACCTAATGCAATTTTAACCGATAATGGCCCTCAATTTACAGGAAAAGTGTCACAGGCCAATCCCGCAAGGCTACACATCAAGATACTATAGACATCATTTTATTCACCTCGGTGGAACCCAGCCGAATGCATAATGCATGAACTAGGCAGAAGGTTTACAAAAAATTGGTTTAGGAGATACAAAATGTTGAAAAGGTCATAAATACCATGCCCCGTAACTCCTGCAGTGGCCCACGGGATTTTTGGTAAAGTATTGAAATAGCTACCGTTTCATACAGCTCTAGTTAAAGGAGATCAATTGTAACAGCAAGAGAAACAAATTCAGACATTGGAATGTGGTGATGCAGGACCAAACAACCCACAAGAGTAGGTCAGGAATCAGCATGAATATACTGAGCAACAATGTCATTTGCCAAAGGATGGGCTATTGGTCAAAAATCATCCCTACCACCAGAGCATGGGTGGGGGACTAAATATCAAAACCAGGGCGCACATAGGAGAGAGCAGCTCCTTACTCCAAGCCTAGAGCTGGTCGATCAGGCGATCGGTGGCTCTTGTTTCAAGTTGATGTGGAGATCGGCAGTGGTAGGCTAGGGAGGCAGATAGACAACCACCAGCAGTAGCAACAGTAATGGAAGCAGCTTGAAGCATACACCATCATTTTTAAACAGGTGGGAAGAAACCATTTGGCAACAGTTAATGGGGATATCAGGCCTCAGAAGCAAGTAATGATTGTCTTAACCACTGGAAGGGTTCGAGGAATTGATGGAGAATTACCTGTGTATAAAGTAATGTGTAAATATATGTAAATGTCTATACACCTTGCTAAGAGTATCATTTATGAAAACTACCACTCAGTGTCTTACCCACAGTTTAATGTACCTCTTGGGAAGTGGCAGAGGGAAAACAAATATATTCGCCAGTCAACCACACACTACCAATCTGATGCCGTATGAATTAATGTTTCAAAAAGAACCCCAGACACTAGTGAAGAAGTATATAACATATCCACAGAACATATAATTATGTGGGAAAGCTCAAGGCTGCGTTGGACGAGTTAAAAAAAACGAGCCTTGCAGCGGGGGGAAAAAAGGCATAGAGCCAATCTTGTACAAACCAACTACACCATGGGGGATTTGGACTTCATTAGGCCTCACTACTAAAGGAGCATCCATAAACCACATAGCCCCATTTTGGTCACCTGTGAACCATCCCCCATCTGCCTCCCCCCACATAGCACATAGCTTTTTCCCTTTTGATTCCAGAAGACATTTTGTACTATTACTCTCGTTTGACTGTTGTAAATTACATACAGAGATAATTAAATGAAAAAAATATTCACATCTTGTGTGTTCTGTTCCTTATTTTAATTGTGAAAAATGATTGGATTGAAAAGCCACGTGGCCTTGCTCGGAAACTACCCTCCCCCTACGTAGCACAGCTTAGCCTTCCAGCCAACCCCTCCGATCCCTAGACGGAGCCACGTAGCCAATGGACGCTCCCTAAGTCATCAGCAGTTACAAATAAGGTAAAGAAATACGAGGAACCATAGGTGGTCAAAGAGGTCCAAATACCAATGCTTATATACTAATCGATACAAAGTCACTGATCATCAAAGGACAACATAATGTAAATGATTTAAAGTCATTTTAGAGTGGGAAGCATAAGCACACCACTTCTTCTTAGATGCATTTAATGGTATCATTCAGTTCACAATTTCTTGTTTTGCTTTTGTTTTCATCTTCTCTTGTAAATAGAGATTGTAAGGTCACTAATAATGAGTTCACAGAGAGATTAAAGACTCTTGCTCAAATTATATGTCTGTTATAGGAGCATTTGAACCATGATTTGGGGCATATTTGTAATAATTTCAACTCTGTTAGGCTTTAGGAGTACAAATTCTCTATCTCGACCATTTGTGTTGACTCAATTATTAACGTGCAAGATGAACTATGTACTAGCATGTTTTCCATGATAAATGTTTAAGTGAACTAACTAGCACAATAAATGTATGTTTGACTAATTATCATCAATACTACTGCTTTTACAGCAGCTACCCATCAAAAGGCACTCAATTGAAAATAACCTAAGCTTTCATACACTTGTCCATGATAGCACTGTTGTTATTTTATAAGGACAAGTATAATTTTTTGATGAAAATGTAACTAACTTTTAAAAAGTTGAAGAAATTTGTGTATGCCAAAATTTATGAAAATTGATCATGTGTAGTTAGATAAAAAGTTTTTGTTATATGTGATTCTATTTCAGGAACCATTACCAGCCATAAATAGGGAAAGTTGTAGTATCAACATTTTTTATGAATATTTTGAAGATTACTGTAAGAACTGAATAATAGGGATTAATTGTGAGAGGACACTTCAAAATAAAAAAATACCCCTAGTTTATGAAAACCTGATTCCAGATTTCAAAAAACAAGGGTCATTTTTGGAGGGGGGTTGTAAAGTGATTGTTACGTTTTTTCTTTTTCTTTTACCTATGGCATTACACATCTTTGACACTGAGATAATTAAGAGGTGACATGGGACTGGGGACAAGGAGGTATCCCGGCATTCGCTTGGAATGATTTGGGGAAATCATGGAAAATCCAATTCTGGATGCCTGGACAGGGATTCAAACCGGCATCTACCCAAATGCAAGGCCAGAGCATTAACTGCCCAGCCACCATGCTCAGTGCAAGTGTTAGGATGTGGAGTTAAGTAGGAGAGTTGTTACAAACTATTTTGGTACAGGTGATGTGCTAGCAGAGAGAGCGATAACCGGTAAGATACAACAATATAAATCAGTGAGACACAAAGAATTAAGTCGGGAAGCATAGCTAAGTAGTAATCTTTGTTGTTCTAAGCAGAGGAGAAACCCACGATTAGCCATATTGGCTTATGTGATGATAAGAGAGGTTACAATTGGATTTTTTTTTTTTTTTAATATTGCTTTTAGCAACTAAGCCATTTATCCAGCTCAATGTGTTTATGATATCCCTTCCAGTGAATCAGTTTGTCTAGTAATTTTATGTTTCCTAAGTATGGACACCACCGGACGCACCGGACGGACAGGACGTTCACACAGACACACAACACTTAAACATCCATACCCGTGGCCGGATTCGAACCAGCGACCTTCGGCACTCTAGCCCCTACGCTACCGAGGCCGGCACAATTGGACAAGAGGCGAGAAAAGAAGCAGTCATGATTTGTATGAACAGTATAAGCTACCGGGTTGTGCAAACACGCCTTTCAGTAGGTGGTGTAATAAGGCGTGGTACTATTTGGAGTGCTAATCACGTCGTGCCCGCGTTAGAATAGTCCACGATGTATCAAAACAAAACTCTAAAACTAATTGACTGTGTACAACTAATGTGTGAGACTTTAGGTGAATGTTTCTAGTTGTAAACGTGCAATTTTAAGATTATAAGTTCATTGTTAGATACAGACTCTGTATGATATCAGCTCGGTACGGACCTGAATATTTTTGTGATGTTTAATAAACTGTTTTGAAACAGTATTCTGAGTTAATGACAAATTCTTAGCAGAATCATAAAAGAACACCTTGATTAGAATTTTAGTTGATATCTTCCCTTGAGGGGCCATGATTACTATTTAACCCTTAAAAAACTGCTGAGCTGGAGATCCCTACATGTCAATCAATAATATCCTCACACTTTTTGACATGTATATCACTGGCACAAAGGGTTTAAAAAGTAAAGAAAAAAAAAAAAACTGTAGCAGAGGAAAGGAGGAAGTGACTGGAAAAATGGATTGAGGGAATAGAAGATGTAACAAAGCAACCCAAAGATGAAGAATCTGAGTAAGAATGAAAAGGAAATAAACAGAACAGACAACTAAAAAGCATATTAAAGGAATATTTTGAAGCCTCTGCCGAACCCCAAATTGGACATGATGAAACATTACTGCAGAAGAAGTAGGGACAATAACCACAGAGGAGAGAAAAAACCTAACCTGGGATAAAGTGGAACATCTCTGGGTAAGATGAAGGGTAGGAAGGAACTCAGGCACTGATGTGGTGAGTGTGGAAAATGGTAAGAGCAGCAGAAGTGTTATTAAATGAGTAGTTATATGGTGTTATGTGAAAGATGTGGAAGGATAGAGGCCAAACCGAGAGAAGGGAATAATTGAATCCTATAGGCACATTTTGAAAGCACATTCCATCTTTGATTATTGCGGTCGCACACTATGATTTTTGCTGGAAGCAGACCACGTTCAGTTCTCCAGTTATAAGCAACTCGTATAAAGTTTTTAGATTTGTAGTCATTGTTTGTGGTTCAGGTCGAGCAACTGACATGTTCAAGGTAATTAACCTGACGCATCCACTGTGAAATATTGGTTTGTTATCCGATTTCATTGCAAAATTCGTGGGGGATGGTCAGCATGCTGGGTAAGGAAGTCCAACGAGTGCCGCTATTCTGTGCATGACAATTAGCTTATTGGTCAACGATGATTTGATGAGTGCAGTTGACGTAAATACTCGTGAGGAGAAGAGGTTCATAATTCCTGCATTTTCCACGAATTTCATTGATTGTCCTTTACAGAAAGATTACAGTTTTGAAAATTGTACTACTGATAGTTAGAAATTGCCACCAGAGCATTCTCTCCATTGCTAATTTAATTAAATATTATAAGAATTGACAGGAATTTTTTTTTGTTAAAATTCACTTAAGTGTATGACATAACACATGCAGCAAGCCTCCCTCTTGTTAAATTTATTCCAGCACTCGACTCACTTATCTACAAATCAAAAACTACAACACTTCCATTATGCCAAGAAAACCTATAAAATTGAATAAATTTTCAGATTTTACATCAAAACACATTTATTTTGCAATTCACTATCATCCTCGGGGATTACTAGAGACACGCGATACCGCTAGACCATACTTTCTGCCACACTAAACTATGACATCATAACATGGCGCCTATGACGTAAACAACACAGCCCGCAGCAGCAGCAACACATGTAACTAACGGGACCACACGTGAACTAGGGGGTTATCAGGGAGGGGAACAAAAACAGTAACTACTCAAAGCACATTTTACCAGTAACTGACAAATATTGGTATCGTCATCTCCAATAAACCCCATCCATCCAACTGTACAACACTATATCACCATATCGAAAACAAGAATCGCTATACAAAAACACATCTTAAAACTGATACCATGATAACATCATCTGCAAATAATCCCATCAGTCCAACTAACAACACGATATCACCAGCTTCCCAAAAAACTGACCATTATAAGCCAATTACATCACCTATAATGAACCTATAAAACATTATTTAATCAAAATCAGAATATGCAATACAATGACAAAATGAAAAAATAATAAAAATCAACGAACTATTATAAAAAGACTTCCCAATCAATACCCTCAACACAAAAAATACATACAACCACTACAAATTATACACAAAAATACTAATCTTCAACACATTTATAAACTGTCTTCCGCCGGAAAAATTTATGTAACAACACACAAACTCGCGAAATAAAAACGCCTTCCCAAACATCGACAAAGAGAAAGAAATACACTAAAAATGAACAACAAAATAACTGTTTAAACCACATTGAACACACAGTAGCCAACGTAACTATAAATCAAGGAAAAACCATACAAAAGTACAACTACCACACCACCTAACCAAGAATTTCTCATTAACCACTATAAACACACAACACTTGCCTGAATGAAAAATTAACAAAATCACCAGCATATAATTCCCCACCATCCTTCACTATAAAATTATAAACACAACACCATACCATGCACAAGGAAACAACTCAATATCTTAATATGTGTTGTGTGTTGAGGGGGGGGGGGGGAGGGGATGAACCTATAGCAATCTGAGTTTGAGTCCAATCCAACCACACATGGTTTTCCAAAAACAGTTCAAGGTTAATGCAGGAAGGTTCCTCTAAAATGCAATGGTCAAATTCCTTGTTTCCAGCCCAGATTTTAACAACTAATGACCTCAACATGACAAGGCATTAAAAATATAAGCAAAAATGAATATTTTATTAAGATAGACATCACTGAGAAACAAGCTTTAGTTAATACAATACAATCAAACAATTTATTATTAACTTGTGAAGATACATGTTGCAAGCAATAAAAGGAAACTCTACCTGTTGTGTAATCTCAAGCTGTGACTTAAAGGTTATGGGAAAATTAATTTTCTTGATTTTACTCGGTATGTCTGAATAACTGGTGTTCGTTTGACCAACAGATCTCTAATTACTTAGCAGCAAACATCAAACTGCCCCTAAAAGATGAAAAAAAGATTTTATATAATAATAATAACAAGCAGACATATACAAATTATGTAAAAACGAAAAACACAACATAAAAATGCTGGCAACATATTGTTAAATCATACAAAATGCACGCTGCATCATATATCACATTTCACAAAAACAAAGCGATAAAAAAAATATCATTATAATTAAAACAAAATGATCCGATTTACGACTGTATAGCGCCAACTCCAAAACTGACAGTATTCAGTTGAATCAACGAACTTTTGCTTCTTTCAAGTGTAATGAACAATACATGAGCAACTCAACTTTATTAGCACCAAAAAGTCAGAACACCAACCTCCTATTTAATGTGTATCACGTTTACCGCCCCTAAATAACTTTTATTAATAGTTTTTACGACGTGATAGACACTCCCGCAGCAAACCACCACACCTAAACCACGTGTCATATACAGACTTGTCATGAGTTTACAAATGCAAAGATACTGTACCTGAAGACGGAACATTCCACTTTCTTTCTGAAATAAGTTTACTATCAGTGTAATGAAATGCAAAGAAATAAAATAAGACACTTTACTCACGATTCACGTTATTTATTGGATTATTCATTTATGTTTGTGCAGTTTTTGCTACAAAATGAAAACCTTTACATTTTCTCTACAGATTCTCACAGTAAGAATGTCAATAGTAACAATTTAATTTAATTGCAATGGAGCTGAGGCTCCGGTGGCAATTTCCCTACACTCCCATCTTCCCCCTATCCTGCACCCACCTACATTTGCCCTCTACAGATTTTATCTTTAAATTCTTTCAAAGTTTTCGGTAAATTATTCATCATTTCTCTTGGTAACTCATTCCAATCCTTGACACACTTAACTAAAAAAGAAATCTTCCCACACCCTTGTGCCTGAAATCGAGTGCCTGCTTGTGGTCATGGTCATCTTTTCCCTTCCATGCATTACTTTTCATACCTATTGCAATATCTTTCAATGTCTCATCGCCAGTATATGCCTGTACACTCCCATGACCCTCCTCATCCTCCTCCTGTCTTGCAATGAATCCCATTCCAGCTCCTTTATCACATCCGTCACTGATTGCATTCTGCGATAATTTCCAGAAACAAATCTAGCAGCCCTTTCTTGCACCCTCTCCAACTCCTGTATTTGATACGTAAAATGAGGGTCCCATACTACACTACCATATTCGAGCAATGGTCTGACCAAAGTTTTGTAACCCAATTCCTTTACTTCTACCGTACATCCCCTCATCACTCTCTCCAACAAGTACAGAACTTTGAAACCTTTTCCTACCACCTGTCCTATGTGTCCTGCCCAGTTAAGCTTTTATCAATACAATACAATACAATACATTCATTTTCCATTGATCCCAATATAAGAGACTGGCTCTGTGGGATGTGGAAAGTTGTCAATTACAGATAAACAGTTGCATAACAAAATAATAAGTACACCACTAGATGTACAGTCATAGTATAATGGTACATTAAACACTTCCATTACAAAATAATACATACACACAAGATGTACAGTCATAACATATATGGTACCGTAAATAATTATGTAACAAACTAAATACATACACCAGGAGATGTACAGTCATAGCATACATGGTAAATTAATTATGTGAACTATATTTACACAAGATACTGGCAGTTATTTTTTAGATACCTTAGAAATAAATTCTTCGACAGAGTAGAAGGAGTTGTCAATTAAAAATTCTTTCAATTTTTTCCTGAATTTATTCTTATCATCTACTAGACATTTAATATGTGTTGGGAGCATATTGAAGATATGTATCCCTGAATATCGGACCCCTTTTTGAACAAATGACAATGACTTGTAAGTCTTGTGAAGATCATTTTTACTTCTAGTGCCATAATTGTGTATTTTACTATTTGTTTCAAACAAAGTATAATTTGTGACTACAAAGGACATTAATGTGTATATATACTCAGATGCTAATGTTAAAATCCCTAACTTCTTGAACAGCTCTCTACATGAAGTTCTATTGCTAACCCCACACATAATTCTTATTACACGCTTTTGGGCTCTGAACACTTTGTCTCTATGGGTAGAATTGCCCCAGAATATTATTCCATATGACAATAAGGAGTGAAAATAAGCAAAATAAACTAGCTGCCTCATACGGAGATCACCTAAAGCTGAAATTGTACGAATTGCAAATGTGGCTGCTCCCAATCGCTTTAGTAAGTCAGAAACATGTACTTTCCAATTTAAATTATGATCAATATACAAACCTAGAAATTTCACACTATCTACCTCTTGAATGGACTGGCCTGCAAATTTTATGTCTATGTCAGGTGTTAATCTGTGTGATGTACTGAATTGCATATACTGAGTTTTATCAAAGTTTAAAGACAAGCCATTAGCTGTAAACCATTTATTAATCAGTTCAAAGACATAATTTGAAATATATTCTGTAGATAAATCTGGAGTGTTTTTAATTCCTATGTTTGTGTCATCTGCAAATTGGACAAATTTTGAGTTTTTAGATGAAACACAGGGTAGATCATTTATATATATTAAAAACAATAGTGGCCCCAATATAGAACCCTGAGGTACTCCACATCTGATTAATTTCCACTCAGAAAACAGTGGACCTCTTAAGGCAGCCTTAAAATTCTCCATTGACACTTTCTGTTTTCTATTTAGAAGGTAAGAACTAAGCCATTTATTAACAATGCCATCTATACCATAATACTTAAGTTTCTGTATCAGAATTTTATGATCTACACAGTCAAATGCTTTAGATAAGTCACAAAAAATTCCCACAGGAATTAATTTATCATTTATTCCTTCTAAAATATTGTCAGTGAATGCAAATATAGCTTGTTCTGTTGAATGACCCTTTTGAAAACCAAATTGTGATTTAGTTAGAATATTATTATTTTTTAGATGTTCATAAACTCTATTGTACATTGCTTTCTCAAAAACTTTGGAGAAGGCTGTTAGTAATGAAATTGGTCGGTAATTCGATACGGCTGCCTTATCTCCCTTTTTATAGAGTGGTTTAACTACAGCATACTTAAGCCTTTCTGGAAAAGTACCCTCAAGTAAAGATATATTAATAGATAACTTAGTATATTACTTAATTCTGTGGAGCACAATTTAATTAATCTGCTGGAAATCCCATCATAACCACTTGAGTATTTGCTCTTAAGGGATTTGATAATTTTTCTTATTTCTTCTGGAGTAGCTAATTTTATAGACATAGAGTTAAATTTTTCTTGGAAGCCTTTTTTGACAAAATCCATACTGTGTGTCACTGAGCTATTAGCAGTCAACTTATCAGCAACAGATAAAAAATGTTTATTAAAATTATCAGCAATTGAGAAATTAGATTCTACTGAATTTTCTTTGACAAAAATATCATTACTTGTTTGATTACTCTTTCCTGTTTCCTTTTTTACAATGTCCCATATTGTTTTAATTTTATTTTCAGAATCATGAATTTTATGTTTGTAGTACATACTTTTAGATTCTTTAATAACCTTTTTCAGTATTTTGCAGTACTGTTTGTAATGTGTTTTAACATTAGCATTCTCACTGTTCCTAGAGGCAATATACAACTTCCTTTTATTAATGCATGATGTTCTAATGCCAATAGTTATCCAAGGCTTTTGTTCTTTTTGAGAAGCACACTTTTTCAAGGGGAAGCAACTTTCAAAGAAATTTAATACAATGTTACTAAAAATGTTGTATTTTTCATCCATACCTTGAGCACTGTATACCTGTTCCCAGTTTGTGGTATTCAGGCACTTTCTAAAACAAGTAACTGACTCATCATTTATTACACGCTGAAGTTTAAAGACATTACTCTTAGTGCTAGTTCCTATTGAAGTGTTGATGGTTAATAACTGGGCATCGTGATCCGAAAGTCCATTGATGGATGGCTTGATGGTATAACTGAATTTTGAGGTATCTAGGAAAACATTGTCTATAGCTGAGTGACTATTATTCATTATTCTAGTTGGAAAATTAACTACCTGAGTTAAATTGAATGAACTGACTAATGATTCTAACATGACTTTACAGGGTAAGTTATTTAGAAAATCTACATTAAAATCACCACATACGACTATGTTGACTTCTTTTCTGCTTAAAAATGTTAATAAGAGTTCAAACTGGTTCATAAAAACAGAAAAGTTTCCCGATGGTGCTCTATATACTGTTACTATTATGAAAATTTCATTATTGAAACTTAGCTGTGTAGCACAGGCTTCAAAATGTTGGTCAACACAATATTTGCTAATACTTATATCCTCAAAACTATAACCATTTCTAACATAAGTGACAACTCCTCCTTTCTCCAAGTTCGTTCTACAATAATGAGAAGCTAAATTAAAATCAGTTACATTTGACATACCTATTCCTGCAGTTATATGGTGTTCAGACAAGCATAAAACATCAATTCTATGATATCATTTAATTCATTTATGTGGACTAGCAATTCATCCACTTTATTTGTTAACCCTCTGATATTCTGATGTAATAAATTAATCCTACACAATTTTTAATTTTGGTATCTGAAAACTCATTATTGTTTAAACTAATTTCTTAAAACTCTCTGCCTAATACATGATCCTAATCTAAAAAAGGAGCTGCCCTAACACCATTAACAACAGATATCAAAAGTAATGCCAAGATATTTACATTTCAAGTCTTCAGCAATCAATTCTTTCCCCACCTTATATTCATAACTAACCTTTTGTTTTTTATTTGTGTATCTAATAAGCTGACTCTTCTTTGCATTTATCTTTATTCCAGTTTACCAACCCAACTAGATATCCTTTCCAGATCACCCTGCAACTGCTTACAATCCTCTATCGTTTTGATTCTTTTATATAGCATTATGTCATCTGCAAACAATCTAATTTCAGATAGTAAACAATCAACACAATTATTCAGTAGAATAATGAATATCAATGGTCCCAATACGCTAACCTGTGGCACACCTTTTTTACTTCCACTTCTTTGATACTACATTTCCTCCCCTACCTTTCTTTTTTCTACCTTTTAAAAATTCTTCTACCCAGCAAATCACTTTCTCATCCACTCCAATGGTTTTTACCTTATATACGAGGCGTATTCCAAAAGTAAGGTCCGTTTGATCATAATAAAAACATCGTTCAGGATACAAGGTTTTTATTAACGTCAGTATGTAACTACATATCTAGTTCACTTTTCCACATAATCGCCGTTCATATCTATACACTTTCTGTAACGCTGTACCAGTTTCTTTAACCCCTCGGCATAAAAGTCTGCCGCCTGGGACGTGAACCAATTGGTAACGCTCGTCTTGAGTTCTTCATCGGTTTGAAATCGTTGTCCACCAAGCCACCGTTTCAAATGCAGGAAGAGAAAATAGTCGCTTGGTGCAAGATCTGGACTGTAAGCAGGGTGGTCTAGGATTTCCCAACGAAACTCTTGAATCTTCTCTTTGATTTTGGAAGCGGTATGCGGGCGTGCGTTGTCGTGCAGGAGGATGATACCAGACGACAGTTTCCCGCGGCGTCGATTTTGGATGGCACGTCTCAGTTTGGTGAGCGTTGCACAGTACACGTCAGCTGTAATGGTTGTCCCACGGTCCATGAATTCCATCAAAAGGACGCCCTTTTCGTCCCAAATCACGGAAGCCATCATTTTGCGATTCGTGTACGGCGATTGCTTACACTTTTTGGTTTGGGTGAACCGGAATGGCGCCACTGCATTGATTGTTGTTTTGATTCTGCGTTGGTGTACGCTATCCACGTCTCGTCTCCCTAACAATTTGGGAAAACAAACTGTCTCCATCTTGTCTATAGCGCTCCAAAAATTGTCGTGCGCTATGCATTCGTTGCTCTTTGTGCTGAGCGGTGAGCAGTTTTGGCACCCACCGCGCACAAAGCTTTCGATATCCAAGCTCTTCAGTGACAATCCTGTAAATTGAGGTTCTAGCAACATTTGGGAATTCCATAGCCAGACCACTAATCGTCAAACGCCGATCACTTCGCAGTTTTTGGTTAACTTGCTCGACGATGTCGTCGGTCCGAATACTGGGCCTGCCACTCCGCTGTTGATGGTGCACATCTGTGCGACCACTTTGAAATTCTCGACACCAGTGTCGAACTTGTTTCTCACTCATTATGTTTGTCCATACACTACACCACAATTCGCGATGGATGTCCGCAGCTGACGATCCTTTTGCCAACAAAAATCTAATCACACCGCGCACTTCACAACTGGCGGGAGCTACGATTGTCGCGGCCATTTCGAACTGCTCTCACAATAGATATACGGCTACTGCGGCACGCCAACAATACTGCATATTTACCAGGAGTTGGTAGATGGCGCTGCAGGTGGGAAACGTCATTCAGGCCTATCAACTGTGACATCTTGTACCCCGGACCTTACTTTTGGAATACGCCTCGTACTACCATTTTATAGCTTACTCTGTCAAACGCCTTTGACAGATCTAGTGCTACACTATCAGTTTGGCCTCCCTTGTCCATTTCATCTGAAATATCTTGCATATATCCTACCAACTGAGATTCACATGAATATCCTTGCCTAAACCTATGTAGCCTGCTTGAAAACCACTTCCAATAGTGACAGTGATCATTGTGTGTGTGTGTGTGTGTCGAGAAGAATTACATATATTATTATTATCTGATATTGGCATCGAACCTTGCGAAACGACACGCTCTGGCCGTACACAATGGCAACGATCGTAACTGGAGTGTAGATGTATTAGACGGTCTGTGCGACCAAGCTATCAGAACTAGATAGTGTAAAATGTTAAAAATTGGCATTTTTATACAAACTTTCATGGTTACATTCCTTCGTGGTGCAATTGACCGTTCTCAGTAACCCTACTCCCAAACGCCACATCTACTTGATTTTTTTCTCAAAACTCGAAAATTTTTGCTATGTTAATTTTTCTCAGGAATGGAATGTTAAATTAACTTGAAATTTTGCACAGTTACAGACGCTTATTAACCACGATCTGTAAAACAAATTGAAAATAATCGAAGCAATAGCTAGTGAGTTGTAATATAATAAGTTATAAGATCCCCTCTTCCTTAATTTAGATAATTTACCTTAGCTCCTCTTGATATGTTTAATCTGCCCGTCTTAAAGCCGTAATATTAGCTGCAAAAGCCGGCAGATTATTTCAATTCACAGTTCAGAAACAAATAAATAATGTATATATCGACTATGGATTCTGTTAAGAAACCCTCGAACGCACTTTTTTTTATTTATAATCACTTGGTACAAAATAAACTTCTCTATATTTCGTTTTTTATTCAACTACGTGCCAGCTAGTTATTATATTCTCGTCCAAAACTCGGCATATTCCCTTCTCCTTATCCGCTGTCCAAATATACATTATCATAGATGACCATTGTCCAAAGATATTCCGACACTTTACTATACGCTTATCTTTTTCTTTCTTTCATACCAATTTAACACATCTACACAACACAAGCAAGACTAATATTTAATTAATTATTTAACAAAAATTATTCACAAAAAATATGTAAGGGACCTTGTCACCTTACAAAGTATCTGAAATATTTGCTAAAATTAGGTACATAATCTCAAATTTATAAAATCTAAGCGTTTCTTATCAACAATAAGTTTGCTTTACAAGTTGTATCATTACAAATTTTATTGAATTATCTACAGGAGCAGATTTGTTTTTGCTTGTTCACATGTAAATATTAATGAAACTATACTATATATTTTAATGATATTAAAAAGACACTAAAAGAGAAAAACGGCGAATGTGGTGAAATTTTGAAAAACCGTTTAGGACTAGTCGCAACGTATGTGGGTAATAACACCGTCGTTGCGATGGTTCGACTGACTGTCTTTGCGACCGTCGTAATGTGCATCGCCTGCTTTAACCATTCAGTTTTCTGAGTTTCCACATAACTTTCATTTTTTTTCTCCGTGGATTCTCTTCCTTTCTTGTCCACTTCGTCCCGATCTCTTAATGACTTCATTCTCTGGCGGTACTTTCCATCTGATAATTTTTTCTCTGTATGTCTATATGTCTATGTTTTCTGATGAGTTTATATGGGCTTTTTCCTGGTCTTTTTTGATCTGCTGGATCCTGGGCACATTTTTTGGGTTTCAGTGTATGTCACAATTTTATGAATCATTCTTGGATATGTCCATAGAATTTTAACTTTCGTTTCCTGAAATGCCACGAGGTTTGATAGTGTTTCTGTTGTTTTTAGAGATTTAAGTCTACATCCATCATCTTTTTTTTCTGGACTAAGAATCTATCTTATAATTTTGCGTTCTTCTTTCAAAATGCTTTCTACTTACTTATATTTAAAAAATAAGTTTTAAATTCGCCTAGTTGTTGTAAGATAGAGGCATTCCTTTATAAATAGCTGAAAGCTTTGTAATTAATTTAGTAAGACTTCTACAATCAGCGGCGGCCTTTGCCATTGCGAGGCCCGGAGGAGTCTACCCAGGCTACTACGACGTCCGACATCTGTAATGGGGGTGGCCGCCCAACTCCTCGACGTTTGAACGTGGTTTCACTTTGGTATCGCCACTTGAAGACACTCCCCACAGCACTTCTCGAACATCCGACAAGTCGTGCAGTTTCCGAAATGCTCGTACCGAGTCTCTGGGCCATCACAGTCTGCCCTCGGTAAAACTCGGCAGAGCTGTATTGTTGTAAGATTAATAAGCCTTGCGTGGAACTCAGTTTTGCCATCATTGTTGATTGTTAGACTATTTTTGTTCCTCTCTTTTGTTTTAGTTGTTCAAATGTTTTATTGTGTGTGATTTACAATTTGTATTGATTTTGTTGTGTAATGCTCAATCTTCTCTGTTACATAATTAAAGATGGCTGGATAATTGAGTGAGTTAGCCAGTGCAATGTGTGTTCTATACAAATTCTGGTTTAAATGATCTTTTTAGCATAGAGTGATCTGATTTAGTTTTGTAACTACTGCTTCTCAGAAGCTTGTTTAGCTTTAACCGCTGATGATGAGACAGACTTAATATTAACATTTATATAATTATACTTAACATTAACAGGAAGCATTTCAAAAGTTTATCTGAGATCCGACCCTGCGATTTATAGAACTCTTTCTGGAAACCCTCTGTAAGCTCATCACCGTTTTGGGATGCGTAGGTAAGGAAAAAGATTGTTTGGTAGTTAATATATATCTAATCCATAAAAATGAACGTTTTTTGTTTGTTTCTTTATTTGTCTTCTATGTATTTGTATACTATTCATTTAATTCAGATCAGTTTTGTCCATTCCTGCGATTTTTTCTTTCAAAAATAATAAAAAAGACACACGCCCTTTCTCTTGACACCCAATTTTTCCCCCCATTTTTCTACCTGCAGACTAACAGTTTTGTCCGATTACGATGGACAAAAATTATATGTGTGGTATTTTCCACACATATAATATAAAACAAAGAGAAAAATACTGTCTATATTTGATTTGCAATTTACTCTCCCTCTATTAATTTTTGCGAATGAATAAGCCCACAAATTTTTCAGATTCTGATGGAACTTTAGATTCTTATATTTAAAAACGCAGAAAAAATAGGTCATATTTCATTTACAAAAACAAACCTCTATATCTTTACCTCACTCTCAGTTTTTTCGTTGTCTAAACGACGATAGAAAAGATCATTAACGATGTTCATCTTCTGCTCGAATTGTACTGCAGCATTTCACTTGTCCGCCGATACAACAACCTCATTGTTGCGACGAAAGACATAAAGCGCTACACGCTCCTCACTAGTTATGTTGGTATTCGGAGGTTTTGCTTTATCCAAGACCCGGCAGGTCTCTATACCGACCACTTCTCTCCTGGTAACAAACAAATAGCTCCTTCGAACAAGCTGATGATCAAAAGTACTGCATCAGACATGGAACTAGAGTGAAGTTGAGGTCTTTGGACAAGACAAAAACGGTGGTGACGTCAAGCTGCATCCTGCTCTGGTTCATCAATGTGCAACTCACGTCAGGACATTTCATAGGGCGCCGAGTTCCCGCAGCCGGTTATAATTATACAAACATCTACCTGTTCTTCTCTCCCTCTCCAGATTTTCTTGAACAGATGTAGCAGCGTCTACCCTGTCCTACGATTCAAACAACATTTTTCCGTAAAGGTTTCAGTGGCAGTTCAACAAAGATATTGCGTTACGATCGAACCACAACGAATGAGTTCCCTAAGAAGCGCAAGTCTACTCGGCGGAGTATTCTTCAGTCTTTGGCGCTGTCGGTTTAATAACTGACAGTCATGGAGCGTTGTACTATGTCGCTCGCTCGGCATTTTTGGAATAAGGCCAAGGAGCATAGCAGCCTGGATTTCTTCTTCAAGGGCCTAAAGGTGTTTGATGAAAGAATAGAGACATAGCTAGCGTATTGTTGCAATGTAGTCGTCAAGGGTGTACCGCTGGATTGTGTTGTGGAAACTCGATATTTCGACGACTGGCTCCGCCGTCTTCCCCAGGTGTGGAGACCTCTGTACTGGTTTGGTTGACCCACGGGTACCGAGAAAGCGCAGGTATCTAACTTCCTTCTATACACAATGGCTCTCCCGTGGTCCGCTGCCAGTGCATGGCTGTAATTTTTCTTTGCGGCCTACAGATACTATACAAGTACTGGAGCACTCTATCGCGGCAGCTCGGCAGATCTACAACAGTCACTCCGAATTTAGGCTATTTTCGACGAGCTATTTCCGACAAATGGCATGAAATCGGTGGCTTTTGGGCGTTACTTTCTGATACACCAGAATTATCTCCAGCTTACAGTCAACTGCACTTTCTATCTGCCCTTTCGACGTACCTATTCCGCCTGAATACAGTTCTCATATATTACAATACTTGGTGTATGCTGTCTTTGTAAACAATTGCTCTAGCCCCTATGTACAACCGTATTTGAAAGTGTTTCACTGCACAGGATGATGGAAACTTAATTAATACTAGACCGTGTTGGTTGATTTTATATATGCACTATGTCCCCTGCATTCCGTCCAGCTTTCTTTCAATTAAAATATCGAGAAAAGTTATGCTAACATTCTGATTTCCATAGTGAACTTAATGCTAGGATGAATTCGGTTAAGACGTTCTAGGAACTCATTTAAAGCCTTCTTACCATGTTACCTTGTTGGGTCCGCACAAGAGATTTGTCGTCGACATATCTGTAAAAACATTGAGAGGAAGAAGGCTTTATAAAAGAAGGCAAAATTTTCTGAAGAGAACCAGCAAGAAACTCAGACCTTGTGTACCCAGACTTCCTCTCCTATACAGTCTGCAAAGATACACAAATAATGCATATCTCTGCGACCAATCATCAGCAATATCAGGGCATTGACTTACCTGATAGCAAAATATCAGACCCATATTCTGAGTCCATTGTGACCAACACGTAAAGAGTTTAATGGATTTTTATTCTCAACAAGACCATAGAACTGAAGGATCACATATAAATGATCAGCTTCAACATTGTTTCATTGTTCACCTACAGCCCATTGAAGTATACACTGCAGATGATACTCCACCAGTTTGAACCAGCCATTGTGTACCTATTCAAACATCAAACATATCACATACTCAGCGAAATACTATGAACAAGTGGACGGAATTGCCATGGGATGTCCAATTTCTCCTGTAGTCCTGAACTTATACATGGGGCATTTCGAAGAAAAAGCCCTGAAGGGAGCAATTTTGAAGCCAACATGTTTTACCAATATTATATAAAGAATTGTAGAAAAGACTTTTAAATATATCGAAGTTATTGACAGACTATTAAAAAGAATAATTTGATCACAACTTTACTATCATAAACAGTCTTATGTATATTTCTCGAACAAAATTTATACAAATGTTATAAAATAGTAGGAATATTAATTCTATAAACACAATGCTAATACAATACCTATAGTTAATATTTCAGGATTGAAAGTTAGTAACCCTTGAAGTGAAAGCTGTACAGTCCATCATCAGTGATTAGTTTACTTGGGAGAAGGAATTATTGGAGTGGCTACCATGAAAACTACATAACTGACAACTTTATTCTCAATATTTTCTCTTCTCCATTATCATCACAAAAGAAACCAAAAATCCAAAAAACTTTGGTATAAATAGTGGGAGAATATCACCCCAAAACAATATAGTAAATAATATTATAAAAAAAACTAGTCACCTTAAATAACAAAACTGGAAAACCATACCTTACCATAATAAATAACCAACTTACTAAATGTTTGTAAAAGGAGAGAATATGTGCAAAAATTAAAAAATTATATTTTACAATTATCAAATTTCTTGATTATTACAAACTAATTGAGTACAGATTTTAACTTACAAAACTATAATAATAAATACAAAATACAAAATGAACTATGGCAAAAAGGTTACAATAAAAACAGATGTTTACATCACAAAATTCTTTGTTTTATTTGAAGAATGTTATATATTTCACTAATATTATAGTACATAATAATTTGCAATATTATTTTTTTGATAATGACCAAAAAGTAAAAAATATTTTTATTGCGATTCAAAAGCAAATTAGCGCTCACTTGCATAGCATAACGTATTTAGGTTACCATATTGCATTGAAAATATGTAAGAAAATGAGGTTTTGATAAACAAATTTTATTACTAGAGATAACTAAGGTACATAAAAAATAGCTATCACATAATATTATTCAATGGTGAGTGTAAGAGACTGATAAGGTTAGAGAAATCTAGATGTTCACCTGAATGGCTAATTTGATGCTATTTTATTAATCCAAATTTTATAACACATTTTTTAAATAGCAAGAATATTGACAGTATATGAATTAATCCTATAACTATATTACAATGCTCATACAATGGCTAAAAACGTCGAAAAAATTAAAATTCCCCCTAATCAATTCTTTTGTCATCATTAATACACCAACAATATAGAAAAGATGCTTAAAAACATTCCTAGGACGCCAGGCGATCACAGGTACAAATAAAATAATATATTTGAAATTTCTAAATTTAGTAAAAGAATTTCCATATAATTTTAAAAGCAAATTGGCTTTAATCATCATGAGTCCTTTGGTGCCGCTTTAGATTTCCAGAACCTGTAACACATTTTCCACAAACCTCACAAATAAATTGGCGATCAACAGAAAGAATGACCTCATGTCTCTTAAGACTGTCAGACCGTGTAAAATCTTTACTACAAACATTGCAAGAAAACGGTCGTTTACCAGAATGACTCATCAGATGTATCTTAAGAGAGTGAGATAGTGTAAAAAAATTTCCACAAATTTTACAAATAAAAAGCCGATCACCAGAATGATTGATCTCATGTTTCTTAAGATCGTGAGACAGTGTAAAACGTTTACCACAAATATTACAAGAAAATGGTCGTTCACCAGAATGAATACTCCTATGCTGTTCAAGATGCTCAAACAATATAAAATACTTTCCACAAACATCACAACAAAATGGGCGTTCATCTAAATGAATCCTTTGATGTATTTGAAGAGTCGCAGAATCTATACACAATTTTCCACAATATTTACAAGAAAATGGTCGTTCACCAGAATGAATCCTCTTATGACGCCTACCATCGGCAGATGTTGCAAAAGACTTTCCACAAATTTCACAAACATTTGGGCTTTCTTCAGAATGAATCTTTTGATGCTTTCTAAGATGCCAACTCTGTGTATAAGATTTTTTACAAACATCGCAAGAAAACGGTCGTTCAGCAGAATGACTCATCAGATGTATCTTAAGAGAGTGAGATAGTGTAAAAAATTTTCCACAAAATTTAGAAATAAAAAGCCGATCACTAGAATGATTGATCTCATGATTCTTAAGATCGTGAGACAATGTAAAACGTTTACCACAAACATAACAAGAAAATGGTCGTTCACCAGAATGAATACTCCGATGCTGTGCAAGATGCTCAAACAATGTAAACTGTTTTCCACAAACATCACAACAAAATGGGCGTTCATCTAAATGAATCCTTTGATGTGTTTGAAGAGTCCCAGAATCTATAAACGATTTTCCACAATGTTTACATGATAATAGGCGTTCACCAGAATAAATCATCTTCGTCGAAGATTTTTTACAAATATCACAAGGAAACAAGTATTCACCAGAATGAACCATCTGATTCATTTTTAAATGGCCAGAGCCTCTACAAACATTACAAGAAAGAGCATTCCCCAGAATAAAATTTCTGATGTTGTGTAAAAAGTTCGTAGCTACTGGTTATGACAGGTTTCACCTCGATGATGTCCTTTTGAAGATCAGCCATAGGATGTTGACGTTTGTAAGTGTGAATGCCAATTTTACAGTTACAAATATGCCTAGAAACAGAAAACGATTTTATATTATTACGCAGCAACATCTTGATATTTTAAAGAAATGTGTTCATATAGTGACCACATGCACACATATTAGATATAAATTCTGCAAAAAAAAATTGTTTTGTGATGTAGTGTAGTTTTAAATTCTTATACATAAAAAAGTTCTGCTCCTGAAATTAGATGGGAACATTAGAATATTAAAATCCCTAACTGACGTCCGAAATATGTGAGACTTATATAGTAAAAAACACAAGTTTTATATTACAGGGAAAATTAAGCAAAACAATGGACCATATTCGAAATCATATAATACATAATCTATTGTAAATCTGTGATTCTGATAAAGTGTAAAGCTACTTCTATATATAAAAGAACATAAGCCATACAAATAAAATTAACATTAGCAACAAAATAAATCCTTCTACCTATCGAAATTTTACATCGGCAAATTAAGTATTCTCATAGTTAGAAAATCGATGATAGTTATATATGAGCAATATGGGTAATGATGAAGCAAGACCCTCATTACAGAAACACATAATAATTGAAAAACACGTGAAAGGAATATATTTTGGTTACTTTTACCTTAACAATGATGACAATATAATATGTAGTGGTCCTGGTAACAAAAATTCAACCAGTCGTTTGATATACATGATAATTTCTACTTTATAAAAGCAATATACACAGTCCAGTCACATTAATATGACCACCACCTACCTTCGACGTCAATGTGAAATAACCAATCACAGAAGGCAGGTGGCAGCACATTACAGTGGAGTGTAAATAAAGGATGTCCTAGGGCATCGGAGAGCATTTCAGTCGTTTGCGTCATGCAGAAATGTAGCAATTTATCCAACAACCAAAAGGGCATGATTATTGGCTTTCAAGCCAAGGGTGGAAGCATTTCAGAAACGGCTAATTTTGTGAACTGTTCACGTGCCGCCGTGGTGAAAGTATACCGTGCATGGCGTAATGGCACTATTCAAAATCAGCGGCGTGGAACATATAGTGCACCACGGGCTACAGATGACAGAGGCGAACGAAGGCTACGGAGATGCGTTCCGGTAAATAGACGTGCAACTGTTGAGCAACTGACCACCCAGATGAACCAAGGGGCTGCCAAGAGTGTATCATCAACAACGGATCAGCAAACGTTGCCGCGCATGGGCCTCCGCAGCAGACACCTGGTTAATGCGCCTATGCTGACTGCTGTTCATCGGCGACGAAGGCTGGAATTTGCATGCCAGTACCGCAACTGGACGTCCACAGAGTGGCGACAGGTGTTTTTTTCCGATGAATCACGTTTTATGCTCCATCGGATAGATGGACGTTGGCGCATACAGCGTGAAACGTCTGAAAGCAAACACCCTTCAACAATTGCCGGAAGGATCCAGGGTGGAGGTGGGAGCATTGTGGTTTGGGGAATGTTTTCCTGGCATTCACTGGATGAACTCGTCATTGTGGAAGGCACGATGGATCAGCACAAGTACGTATCTGTTCTTGCGGACCATGTCCACCCCTACACGCGAATAATTTTTCCTCAGAATCATGGCATCTACCAGCAGGACAATGCGAGGTGTCATACAGCTCGCAGTGTATGTGCGTGGTTCGTAGAGCACCAGGATGAGTTTACCTTACTCCCCTGGCCAGCAAACTCACCGGATTTAAACCGAATCGAGAATCTGTGGGACCACCTCGATTGGGTTGTTCGCGCCATTGATCCTCAACTGCGTAATCTAGCGCAGCTGGCCACGGCACTGGAGTCGGCATGGCTCAACATCCCAGTGAACACCTTCAGAAACCTAATTGACTCACTTCCTGCACGCCTCGCAGCCGTCCGCTCTGCCAAAGGTGGCTATTCTGGTTTTTGAGAGGTGGTCACATTAATGTGACTGGACAGTGTATCACAGGAAGAACTATTCCATAACATTATCAAACTTTTTCTAACAAGCAGTCACCAGATGAAAATATTTTTACATATAACGAAATAGGTTTATACAAGAAAATTCAACACCAGTTTCAGTTTCTACCCCAGAACTACATTTTCCACATAAATTAGCATCTGTACATCCAAGGTCAAAATAATATTTTCACCGACAGAACTTAAACAGTGCTATTTTTCTACTTGAAATACTACATTTATTTTTCCAGAGAGTCTCATTTCTCCTAGGAATGGACTCCATCCCTGAAGTGTCAGTCCAACAAGGGTAAATATATCAACCCGAGACTGTTGTCAACCCCTTTGGCTTGAAATATTTTCCTTTGATAAATTTCCTTGACCTTGCAAATTGATGTAATTCATAGTAGGCCAAATATGTTATATGCATTCTTTCTTTCCTGGACCTATTCGAGATTGCAATGCCTGGAGTTAGCTTTGTTGCAAGGAACTATTTGCCAACCACAATATTTGTGAATTGAAGAGTACTGATGTAGATTGAAAGTCCACTATGCTGCACGCACAGTCAGAATGCTGAATTGCGAGATAATACAACAACTTGAAGGCTGTAGGAAGTGCTTAGCAAGAAAACCTGCAGCACATGAATAGCTTACATTTGCCCGCATAGTGATTGGTGTATAAAAACGCCTGACACCTTATCAATTTTGTCTGTTTTACTAGAGGATGCAACAAAATGTAGAGAGATTAGGGATTGTGTTTGTTGCCCTCGAGGCAACCATGGAAAATTAGAGTTTGTCTGCAAGCGCGTTGTCTCATGTTAAAGCAGTTAAATAAAGTTATTCCTTAGTTTAATATTTGATAATTGAGTCAGTCTGTTCAACTTTGTAGTTTTGCCATACATTGTATTGTTCAAATTACCGTTCAATGCCTCGTGTGATTCATATTTTGAAATATACTTTTGGAGCGCAATAATGTTAGTTATTCAGTTGCCCACAATATTATTAATAATAGTCATATTTCAGTTCTTCAGTTGATAACTTATAATGTGTGTTAAAACATTGTTCACTCATTCACTAAGAATACAGTTGGCAGACCTGTAAGCCGTTGCAAGCAAGTTGACAATTATTTAAGAATTTGTAATCCTAATCAGAACTGTAACAAAGAAATTACATTGCCAAAAAATTACTTCGTATTTAAAGCTAGTATCAACACCAAAGCTAGAAGAAGACAATAAGATGCACCGATAGGAATGCCATCTTAGTGCCAGGCCCAGTACTTCTAACATTACCTTCATAGTATACAGTACACCTTGTACGTATTACAGTGATACTGGAATATTCCTGCCCTCCCTTAATACACTAACCATCTATAGGAACTTATAAGCCAGGGAGTTAAATAAAAGTCATTTCAAGTAAACACCACTGACCCTGCAAAATGCGAGTAAAGAGTAAAATGAATATGAGAGAGTAATATTATATATATTCTTCCAAGTTTTCTTTCAGAATTTCTAATCCAACTTCCCAACACATTTTACCTCAGAAGTCAAGGATTCCCACATTTCTAAAAGACTTATTTAGAACTGATATCATCTTCATTCAAACAAGTAGTTGAATCAGGTATTTCTTTCCCTAGCACGATTTGTTTTATCTGAAAGCAAAGAGATTTTTTCCTTTCTACTTGTTCTACATAGGATAAATAGCTTATGTAAGTAATGTTTAGTAATAGTTTGTAATCTTTAATATATTTTTACAGATTATTCATGTTGGTTCTACAATTTCTGACTAGAAAAACTACACATACTAGATCCAAATTGTAGTTTTAATCACAAGAGAAAGTATGAATAAAAAACAAGCGAAATAACTGAGAAATTATGTGTTTAATACAGGTGCCACATTACTATTATTAACTAAATTACTAAGGCCACTTCCATACACATATTATTATGCCTAATAGGTTAAGTGGATTTCCAACTCAAATCTTTTCCTCCAAAACCTATTAAAAATCTGCGCAAAGAATATAGGATTTTGGGTTGTGTGTGTCGGTGTGGTGGACAGTTCTTGTCTCTTGATATCTGTTTTTGGACTAGTTCTGGAAGATAATTGTGGTTTATGAGGGTTCAGGTCAGGTTGTTGGAGCAAAGACTAAAGGATTCTTGATCAGAGTAGATGGTTTTGCCTCAGATGGCTAAGCTGTAAGGGATGAAATATTTTGTATAATATGGATGGCAGCTATCAAGATCGAGATATTGTTGTAGGTTAGTGGGCTTGATGTGGGCAGAGGTGTATAACCATTCTGAACAAAGATGTCCACGTCCAGGAAAGGTCATTCCACGTGTATTCAACATAGCAATGACACCCACCGACTGGTATTTTGATGAAACTTGGTAAGTTTAGTCTTTCTATATAGACTAATTTTTTCTTCTCAATGTGGTTTAGTTTTCTTTTTACAGCTAATATAAATTTTTAATGTTTCATACATTCCTAATTCTGACGATTCTGCTCTTTGATTGAAAATAATTCATATTTCATTTATTTTTTAGTAATTTTTGTATAAAATTTACAGTAATATTAATGAAAGCATGATGATTCTAGAAAGTCATATGAAAAAATACCAAGTAAAAAATAGAAAAAAATTCCAAGAACGTTTTATGAAAGTGTGTAATATGTTAAAGTCAATATCAACCAAAGGGAATATAATAACAAACAAAATTCTTTTTTTCGAATTATGTGAAATGTGTTTTCATTAATACTAATATTATTTTTCATAAAAATGAATGAAAAAAATGAAATATAAATTATTTTCAGTTAAAGAGCAGTATCGACAGAATATGGAAAATACCAAACATTCAAAATTTCAATTCGCTGTAAAATGAAAACTAAACCAAATTGAAGAAAAAAAATTTATACCGCAAATTTTCTATAGAACTAAACCCACCAAGTTCCATCAAAATCCGTGTTGATGGGTGTCAAAATGTCATTTTTTGGTTGAATTCACGTGGAATGGCCCAAAAGTGATGTCAGTCTGAAAGTAGGACCAGGTGAAATTTAGGGAGATGTTGTTCAGTGGGGTCAAGAAGGAGGATTTCACCACGGGTCCAGATCATAAATATGTCATCTGTATCCCTGAAACACATGGCAGATTGTCGCGGTAACCTTTAGAAGAAAACGTTCCTCTAGTCTTCCCATGAAAGATTAGCACAGGAAGGTATGATGCCGGTGCCCATAGCAGTGCCCTCGTTTCTGATGGTAAACCAAAGACTAGAAAGAAAAGAAATTTCTGGTAATAATGAACTGAGCCAGTGAAGTGAGGAAACAAGTGATAGGGAAAGTGTGTGTGTGTGTGTGTGTATGAGGGGGGGGGGGACTCTCGAGGTAATGTTGTATGGCACTGGCGCCATGGCCACGGGGGATGTTGGTGTAGAGTGATATTATGTAAGTAGTGACAAGATGCTGGTACGGGTGTATGAACTGTTGACAGAGGCTCTAAAAAGTGGGGATCGTCTTTGACATGAGATGGAAGGGCTTCGACGATAGGTTGTAGCTGCTGGTCAACGAATGCGGAAGTGAATTCTGTGGGAGACTCAACTAGAGGGCATCCAGGACTGCCCGTCTTACATGTCTTGGAAAGAAGAGACAGAAGGGGGTCTTAAAGGTCAGAAGGCAAATGGAATGGCGGGAAAGACATTATAAGGGACCTTGGAGTCTGAAAAGGAGCGGAATTCTCTGAAGATCGAATTCGTGGGGTTAGTAGTGTGAGGTAAGTAAGTGGAGGTGTCAAACAGCAGCCTGAGGGTTTCAGCCAAATAGTTGCTTCAATCTATAACCACAGTGGTCAAGGCCAATTCAGCTGGGAGAATTATGATGTTTTTATTTTATGAAAGTCCACTCATAGCCCTCATTTCAGTATGGGTCAGTTTGTTGGACTGGGAGATTGAATTTGTGAAGGAAGGCATTGAGAGGATTGACATGAGGAATTCCTGGAATAGGAGTACAGGGTGGTGTTAGGGAAGGGGAGGTGGATCTAACTGGGATGGAGGTAGGAGTTGTTAGAGGCTAGATTCCAGTTTATCATATCAGTTGCCACCACTGCCTGTAGTATTGAAATAATACCACCAGTTGAGAGCGGGGAAGAATGAATAGGAGTCCTTAATAATAGTTGGTATCTGAAATATTGTGCATTATGGTTACAATTCACATTGGTCCAGACTGTACTATGAACGAAATGCTTATTTATGAAATATGATTTAGTCAACAGTCATTTGAGATTATGTTGTAATGCAGCCTGGACCATACGTCACAATGATGTCATATATACAACATGATCTGTGTGTTTACTATGCGAGGTGGTAAGAGATCTTAGTGGTATCGCCACCTATAATTAAACCGATTTTGTTTTATTAAAATTAGATATTAGAAAAGGGAGATATTCATTGTTATTAGAAGCAGTTTTAGCCCTATCAATATTTCCAATAGCATAATTGCAAGATCTTAACTCAAACCAATGCGACATGGGCACATATACATATTTCCAGTTTTTAGTAATGATAATCATGCAATAACTTTTCAGCTGATAAAACTGACGATACTCAAGCAGTTCGGGTGATGACATCATACTCACAAGAAATAAGCATTTACTAAAGGTAAATAAAGACGGCTGAGAATGAAAAAAATACTGCAGGATAAGCATAAAATATAAGGGTTTTATCTTACCTTCCTGTTGAAGCTTTGTTGGTGTAAGTATGAAGATGGAGTTTGGTCATATCTTCAAATACATCAGAGCAGTATGTACAGACATACAAGGGAGCGCGCACTGCTGAGATATGACTGAACACATGTTTTGTGAGACAACACCACGACAAAAATGTCTGTGCACAAAATGAACATGAGAGTTCAAATAATAACGGTTCTCTAAATGTAGTTTTCTGGCTGCAGTGGAAATTATGGGTACACGACGCTGAGTTTCTTAATAAGACCCGACCACATTCTTGACATATCTGTAATGGTGTATTTACAGAGCTGTCGTGAGTGAAAACGTGTCTTATTAGCACGTCTCGTGTGGATAAGTGTTGTTAACATAAGGCACTTGTATTCTTCGGTCGAGCGGTCACTGACATGATGCTGCTGTTGGATGTACTGGTACTGCCCGCATCACATCTGAATGTAACTGTCTCACCACATAGAGGCTTCTACATCACACTATCAACATACTGTACACAGCAGTGAACAGATTTTTTTTTGGATGTATTGCAACTTTTGACCTGCAAAAAGTAAAAAACATGCATGAAAAATCAGCATAGATATACACTATTGCATCATTTACATTATATAAAAATGATAAACCCAGCAAAAATTGGCACATCACTTCAAAATTTATCATAGTCTCTATTCACATATCAGCTGTTAAAAATCCTACAATTGCCTTAAGCCTGGAAATCGTTATATCATTCACCCACTAGATTGTAAATAATTTCTGAATTTTATATTGTTCAGCACACTTATCTTGGTATACTGTTTTCACTTTATTCTCTTCAGTAATTAGTAGCAACATAAGAGGAGTTTTATGGGATCGTGACAAATACATTAATTTGAACAAAACATAATACACTATTTTAACAAATACCTCACTAAGAAACATACCTCTCCCAGTGCCACACATGCAAATGATTCGTCAGGAAAGTTGTGCTGGAACTAATGATGTGAATTCACCAGTTAAGACTTAATTGATGAG
>JARYHS010001113.1:3317802-3368482 GCA_031002005.1 Vandiemenella viatica
TTTGGATCTAGTATGTGTAGTTTTTCTATCAGAAATTGTAGAACCAACATGAATAATCTGTAAATATATTAAGATTAGAAACTATTACTAAACCTTACTTACATAAGCTATTTATCCTATGTAGAACAAGTAGAAAGGAAAAAATCTTTTGCTTTCAGATAAACAAATCGTGCTAGGTAAAGAAATACCTGATTCAACTACTTGTTTGAATGAAGATGATATCAGTTCTAAATAAGTCTTTTAGAAATGTGGGAATCCTTGACTTCTGAGGTAAAATGTGTTGGGAAGTTGGATTAGAAATTCTGAAAGAAAACTTGGAAGAATATATAATATTACTCTCTCATATTCATTTTACTCTTTACTCCCATTTTGCAGGGTCAGTGGTGTTTACTTGAAATGACTTTTATTTAACTCCCTGGCTTATAAGTTCCTATAGATGGTTAGTGTATTAAGGGAGGGCAGGAATATTCCAGTATCACTGTAATACGTACAAGGTGTACTGTATACTATGAAGGTAATGTTAGAAGTACTGGGCCTGGCACTAAGATGGCATTCCTATCGGTGCATCTTATTGTCTTCTTCTAGCTTTGGTGTTGATACTAGCTTTAAATACGAAGTAATTTTTTGGCAATGTAATTTCTTTGTTACAGTTCTGATTAGGATTACAAATTCTTAAATAATTGTCAACTTGCTTGCAACGGCTTACAGGTCTGCCAACTGTACTCTTAGTGAATGAGTGAACAATGTTTTAACACACATTATGAGTTATCAACTGAAGAACTGAAATATCACTATTATTAATAATATTGTGGGCAACTGAATAACTAACATTATTGCGCTCCAAAAGTATATTTCAAAATATGAATCACACGAGGCATTGAACGGTAATTTGAACAATACAATGTATGGCAAAACTACAAAGTTGAACAGACTGACTCAATTATCAAATATTAAACTAAGGAATAACTTTATTTAACTGCTTTAACATGAGACAATGCGCTTGCAGACAAACTCTAATTTTCCATGGTTGCCTCGAGGGCAACAAACACAATCTCTAATCTCTCTACATTTTGTTGCATCCTCTAGTAAAACAGACAAAATTGATAAGGTGTCAGGCGTTTTTATTCACCAATCACTATGCGGGCAAATGTAAGCTATTCATGTGCTGCAGGTTTTCTTGCTAAGCACTTCCTACAGCCTTCAAGTTGTTGTATTATCTCGCAATTCAGCATTCTGACTGTGCGTGCAGCATAGTGGACTTTCAATCTACATCAGTACTCTTCAGTTCACAAATATTGTGGTTGGCAAATAGTTCCTTGCAACAAAGCTAACTCCAGGCATTGCAATCTCGAATAGGTCCAGGAAAGAAAGAATACATATAACATATTTGGCCTACTATGAATTACATCAATTTGCAAGGTCAAGGAAATTTATCAAAGGAAAATATTTCAAGCCAAAGGGGTTGACAACAGTCTCGGGTTGATATATTTACCCTTGTTGGACTGACACTTCAGGGATGGAGTCCATTCCTAGGAGAAATGAGACTCTCTGGAAAAATAAATGTAGTATTTCAAGTAGAAAAATAGCACTGTTTAAGTTCTGTCGGTGAAAATATTATTTTGACCTTGGATGTACAGATGCTAATTTATGGGGGGACATTCATGAAAAACACACACTATTTCAAAAATGCACCCTATCCACAGTTTTGAAGATATGGTAATGAAATTTTGTACCACGCTTTACATGAAATGAACACATTTACCTATAAATTCCATTGATTATAATATTCAACTTTTTTTAAATGAATTTTTAATAATGTATGTTCCTTTTTCTCAGAAATTATTCAAGAGATTTCTACCAAATTCTCTCTGTTTCCTCTGTTTACATATAGTAAGCTTCTCTCATGAGGTTTTTGGATAAATCAAATAGGAGAATTTTCATAAATTTTTTAATTCTGCAAGTAAAATTTTAAATTCATGCAGAATTCCAAGCACTTTGCCCCATATCTCAGCTGGCAATAAGAATTTCAAAATTTGATCTTGAGACAACATTTATTAGGTTTATAGGAATAAGTGTACAAAATTTCATAATTCTACCGTACTTAGATTCTGAGGAAAAGGTACATAAACTTAGAAAAACACATTTTTGAGGAAACGCAATTGTTCACTGAGCTGGTATTGAAGTGCTGCTTCAAAAAGTGGGTGTGACAGGGATGTAGCGTCACACGTTTAATTATTTTTCAGGCACTTCGGATGCGATTTCATCATTGAAACTTTGGGAACTTATTGTCCATGAGTTGTACTAAAAAATAAAAAATAAATTGAAAAATGATATTCTTGGTCAATTTCATGAACGTCCCCCCTTATGTGGAAAATGTAGTTCTGGGGTAGAAACTGAAACTGGTGTTGAATTTTCTTGTATAAACCTATTTCGTTATATGTAAAAATATTTTCATCTGGTGACTGCTTGTTAGAAAAAGTTTGATAATGTTATGGAATAGTTCTTCCTGTGATACACTGTCCAGTCACATTAATGTGACCACCTCTCAAAAACCAGAATAACCACCTTTGGCAGAGCGGACCGCTGCGAGGCGTGCAGGAAGAGTCAATTAGGTTTCTGAAGGTGTTCACTGGGATGTTGAGCCATGCCGACTCCAGTGCCGTGGCCAGCTGCGCTAGATTACGCGGTTGAGGATCCATGGCGCGAACAACCCGATCGAGGTGGTCCCACAGATTCTCGATTGGGTTTAAATCCGGTGAGTTTGCTGGCCAGGGGAGTAAGGTAAACTCATCCTGGTGCTCTTCGAACCACGCACATACACTGCGAGCTGTATGACACCTCGCATTGTCCTGCTGGTAGATGCCATCATTCTGAGGAAAAATTATTCGCATGTAGGGGTGGACATGGTCCGCAAGGACAGATACGTACTTGTGCTGATCCATCGTGCCTTCCACAATGATGAGTTCACCCAGTGAATGCCAGGAAAACATTCCCCAAACCATAATGCTCCCCCTCCACCCTGGATCCTTCCGGCAATTGTTGCAGGGTGTTTGCTTTCAGACGTTTCACGCCGTATGCGCCAACGTCCATCTGTCCGATGGAGCATAAAACGTGATTCATCGGAAAAACCACCTGTCGCCACTCTGTGGACGTCCAGTTGCGGTACTGGCGTGCAAATTCCAGCCTTCGTCGCCGATGAACAGCAGTCAGCATAGGTGCATTAACCAGTCTGCTGCGGAGGCCCATGCGCAGCAACGTTCGCTGAACCGTTGTTGAGGATACACTCTTGGTAGCCCCTTGGTTCATCTGGGCGGTCAGTTGCTCAACAGTTGCACGTCTATTTGGAACGCATCTCCGTAGCCTTCGTTCGCCTCTGTCATCTATAGCCCGTGGTGCACCATATGTTCCACGCCGCTGATTTTGAATAGTGCCATTTTGCCATGCACGGTATACTTTCACCACGGCGGCACGTGAACAGTTCACAAAATTAGCCGTTTCCGAAATGCTTCCACCCTTGGCCCGAAAGCCAATAATCATGCCCTTTTGGTTGTTGGATAAATCGCTACGTTTCTGCATTACGCCAACGACTGAAATGCTTCCGATGCCCTAGGACATCCTTTATATACACTCCACTGTAATGTGCTGCCACCTGCCTTCTGTGATTGGTTATTTCACATTGACGTCGAAGGTAGGTGGTGGTCATATTAATGTGACTGGACTGTGTATATTGCTTTTATAAAGTAGAAATTATCATGTATATCAAACGACTGGTTGAATTTTTGTAACCAGGACCACTACATATTATATTGCCATCATTGTTAAGGTAAAAGTAACCAAAATATATTCCTTTCACGTGTTTTTCAATTATTATGTGTTTCTGTAATGAGGGTCTTGCTTCATCATTACCCATATTGCTCATATATAACTATCATCGATTTTCTAACTATGAGAATACTTAATTTGCCGATGTAAAATTTCGATAGGTAGAAGGATGTATTTTGTTGCTAATGTTAATTTTATTTGTGTGGCTTATGTTCTTTTATATATAGAAGTAGCATTACACTTTATCAGAATCACAGATTTACAATAGATTATGTATTATATGATTTCGAATATGGTCCATTGTTTTGCTTAATTTTCCCTGTAATATAAAACTTGTGTTTTTACTATATAAGTCTCACATATTTCGGACGTCAGTTAGGGATTTTAATATTCTAATATTCCCATCTAATTTGAGGAACAGAACTTTTTGATGTATAAGAATTTAAAACTACACTACATCACAAAACAATTTTATTTTGCAGAATTTATATCTAATATGTGTGCATGTGGTCACTATATGAACACATTTCTTTAAAATATCAAGATGTTGCTGCGTAATAATATAAAATCGTTTTCTGTTTCTAGGCATATTTGTAACTGTAAAATTGGCATTCACACTTACAAACGTCAACATCCTATGGCTGATCTTCAAAAGGACATCATCGAGGTGAAACCTGTCATAACCAGTAGCTACGAACTTTTTACACAACATCAGAAGTTTTATTCTGGGGAATGCTCTTTCTTGTAATGTTTGTAGAGGCTCTGGCCATTTAAAAATGAATCAGATGGTTCATTCTGGTGAATACTTGTTTCCTTGTGATATTTGTAAAAAATCTTCGACGAAGATGATTTATTCTGGTGAACGCCTATTATCATGTAAACATTGTGGAAAATCGTTTATAGATTCTGGGACTCTTCAAACACATCAAAGGATTCATTTAGATGAACGCCCATTTTGTTGTGATGTTTGTGGAAAACAGTTTACATTGTTTGAGCATCTTGCACAGCATCGGAGTATTCATTCTGGTGAACGACCATTTTCTTCTTATGTTTTTGGTAAAAGTTTTACATTGTCTCACGATCTTAAGAATCATGAGATCAATCATTCTAGTGATCGGCTTTTTATTTGTAAATTTTGTGGAAATTTTTTACATATCTCACTCTCTTAAGATACATCTGATGAGTCATTCTGCTGAACGACCGTTTTCTTGCGATGTTTGTAAAAAATCTTATACACAGAGCATCTGAAAGCATCAAAAGATTCATTCTGAAGAAAGCCCATATGTTTGTGAAATTTGTGGAAAGTCTTTTGCAACATCTGCCGATGGTAGGCGTCATAAGAGGATTCATTCTGGTGAACGCCCATTTTCTTGTAAATATGTGGAAAATTGTTTATAGATTTGTGCGACTCTTCAAATACATCAAAGGATTCATTTAGATGAACGCCCATTTTGTTGTGATGTTTTGGAAAGTATTTTATATTGTTTGAGCATCTTGCACAGCATCGGAGTATTCATTCTGGTGAACACCATTTTCTTGTATATTTGTGGTAAACGTTTTACACTGACTCACGATCTTAAGAAACATGAGATCAATCATTCTGGTGATCGGCTTTTTATTTGTAAAATTTGTGGAAATTTTTTTACACTATCTCACTCTCTTAAGATACATCTGATGAGTCATTCTGGTAAACGACCGTTTTCTTGCAATGTTTGTAGTAAAGATTTTACACGGTCTGACAGTCTTAAGAGACATGAGGTCATTCTTCTGTTGATCGCCAATTTATTTGTGAGGTTTATGGAAAATGTGTTACAGGTTCTCGAAATCTAAAGCGACACTAAAGACTCATGATTATTAAAGCCAATTTGCTTTTAAAATTATATGGAAATTCTTTTACTAAGTTTAGAAATTTCAAATATATTATTTTATTTGTACCTGTGATCGCCTGGCGTCCTGGGAATATTTTTTAAGCATCTTTTCTATATTGTTGGTGTATTAATGATGACAAAAGAATTGAGTAGGGGGAGTTTTAATTTTTTCGACGTTTTTAGCCATTGTATGAGCATTGTAATATAGTTATAGATTAATTCATATACTGTCAATATTCTTGCTATTTAAAAAATGTGTTATAATTTGGATTAATAAAATAGCATCAAATTAGCCATTCAGGTGAACATCTAGATTTCTCTAACCTTATCAGTCTCTTACACTCACTATTGAATAATATTATGTGATAGCTATTTTTTATGTACCTTAGTTATCTCTAGTAATAAAATTTGTTTGTCAAAACCTCATTTTCTTACATATTTTCAATGCAATATGGTAGCCTAAATACGTTATGCTATGCAAGTGAGCGCTAATTTGCTTTTGAATCGCAATAAAAATATTTTTTTTTACTTTTTTCATTATCAAAAAAATAATATTGCAAATTATTATGTACTGTAATATTCATCAAATATATAACATTCTTCAAATAAAAAAGAATTTTGTGATGTAAACATCTGTTTTTATTGTAACCTTTTTGCCATAGTTCATTTTGTATTTATTATTATAGTTTTGTAGGTTAAAATCTGTACTCAATTAGCTTGTAATAATCAAGAAATTTGATAATTGTAAAATATACTTTTTTAATTTTTGCACATATTCTCTCCTTTTACAAACATTTAGTAAGTTGGTTATTTATTATGGTAAGGTATGGTTTTCCAGTTTTGTTATTTAAGGTGACTAGTTTTTTTTATAATATTATTTACTATATTGTTTTGGGGTGATATTCTCCCACTATTTATACCAAAGATTCTTTTGTGATGATAATGGAGAAGAGAAAATATTGAGAATAAAGTTGTCAGTTATGTAGTTTTCATGGTAGCCACTCCAATAATTCCTTCTCCCAAGTTAACTAATCACTGATGATGGACTGTACAGCTTTCACTTCAAGGGTTACTAACTTTCAATCCTGAAATATTAACTATAGGTATTGTATTAGCATTGTGTTTATAGAATTAATATTCCTACTATTTTATAACATTTGTATAAATTTTGTTCGAGAAATATACATAAGACTGTTTATGATAGTAAAGTTGTGATCAAATTATTCTTTTTTAATAGTCTGTCAATAACTTCGATATATTTAAAAGTCTTTTCTACAATTCTTTATATAATATTGGTAAAACATGTTGGCTTCAAAATTGCTCCCTTCAGGGCTTTTTCTTCGAAATGCCCCATGTATAGTTCAGGACTACAGGAGAAATTGGACATCCCATGGCAATTCCGTCCACTTGTTCATAGTATTTCGCTGAGTATGTGATATGTTTGATGTTTGAATAGGTACACAATGGCTGGTTCAAACTGGTGGAGTATCATCTGCAGTGTATACTTCAATGGGCTGTAGGTGAACAATGAAACAATGTTGAAGCTGATCATTTTATATGTGAATCCTTCAGTTCTAGTCTTGTTGAGAATAAAAATCCATTAAACTCTTTACGTGTTGGTCACAATGGACTCAGAATATGGGTCTGATATTTTGCTATCAGGTAAGTCAATGCCCTGATATTGCTGATGATTGGTCGCAGAGATATGCATTATTTGTGTATCTTTTGCAGACTGTATAGGAGAGGAAGTCTGGTACACAAGGTCTGAGTTTCTTGCTGGTTCTCTTCAGAAAATTTTGCCTTCTTTTATAAAGCCTTTCTTCCTCTCAATGTTTTTACAGATATGTCGACGACAAATCTCTTGTGCGGACCCAACAAGGTAACATGGTAAGAAGGCTTGAAATGAGTTCCTAGACGTCTTACCGAATTCATCTAGCATTAAGTTCACTATGGAAATCAGAATGTTAGCATAACTTTTCTCGATATTTTAATTGAAAGAAAGCTGGACGGAATGCAGGGACATAGTGCATATATAAAATCAACCAACACGGTCTAGTATTAATTAAGTTTCCATCATCCTGTGCAGTGAAACACTTTCAAATACGGTTGTACATAGGGCTAGAGCAATTGTTTACAAAGACAGCATACACCAAGTATTGTAATATATGAGAACTGTATTCAGGCGGAATAGGTACGTCGAAAGGCAGATAGAAAGTGCAGTTGACTGTAAGCTGGAGATAATTCTGGTGTATCAGAAAGTAACGCCCAAAAGCCACCGATTTCATGCCATTTGTCGGAAATAGCTCGTCGAAAATAGCCTAAATTCGGAGAGACTGTTGTAGATCTGCCGAGCTGCCGCGATAGAGTGCTCCAGTATTTGTATAGTATCTGTAGGCCGCAAAGAAAAATTACAGCCATGCACTGGTCAGCGGACCACGGGAGAGCCATTGTGTATAGAAGGAAGTTAGATACCTGCGCTTTTCTCGGTACCCGTGGGTCAACCAACCAGTACGAGGTCTCCACACCTGGGGAAGACGGCGGAGCCAGTTCGTCGAAATATCGAGTTTCCACAACACAATCCAGCGGTACACCCTTGACGACTACATTGCAACAATACGCTAGCTATGTCTCTATTCTTTCATCAACACCTTTAGGCCCTTGAAGAAGAAATCCAGGCTGCTATGCTCCTTGGCCTTTATTCCAAAAATGCCGAGCGAGCGACATAGTACAACGCTCCATGACTGTCAGTTATTAAACCGACAGCGCCAAAGACTGAAGAATACGAGTAAGACTTGCGCTTCTTAGGGAACTCATTCGTTGTGGGTTCGATCGTAACGCAATATCTTTGTTGAACTGCCACTGAAACCTTTACGGAAAAATGTTGTTTGAATCGTAGGACAGGGTAGACGCTGCTACATCTGTTCAAGAAAATCTGGAGAGGGAGAGAAGAACAGGTAGATGTTTGTATAATTATAACCGGCTGGCGGGAACTCGGCGCCCTATGAAATGTCCTGACGTGAGTTGCACATTGATGAACCAGAGCAGGATGCAGCTTGACGTCACCACCGTTTTTGTCTTGTCCAAAGACCTCAACTTCACTCTAGTTCCATGTCTGATGCCAGTACTTTTGATCATCAGCTTGTTCGAAGGAGCTATTTGTTTGTTACCAGGAGAGAAGTGGTCGGTATAGAGACCTGCCGGGTCTTGGATAAAGCAAAACCTCCGAATACCAACATAACTAGTGAGGAGCGTGTAGCGCTTTATGTCTTTCGTCGCAACAATGAGGTTGTTGTATCGGCGGACAAGTGAAATGCTGCAGTACAATTCGAGCAGAAGATGAACATCGTTAATGATCTTTTCTATCGTCGTTTAGACAACGAAAAAAACTGAAGAGAGTGAGGTAAAGATATAGAGGTTTGTTTTTGTAAATGAAATATAGACCTATTTTTTCTGCGTTTTTAAATATAAGAATCTAAAGTTCCATCAGAATCTGAAAAATTTGTGGGCTTATATTCATTCGCAAAAAATTAATAGAGGGAGAGTAAATTGCAAATCAAATATAGACAGTATTTTTCTCTTTGTTTTATATTATATGTGTGGAAAATACCACACATATAATTTTTGTCCATCGTAATCGGACAAAACTGTTAGTCTGCAGGTAGAAAAATGGGGGGAAAAATTGGGGTGTCAAGAGAGAAAGGGCGTGTGTCTTTTTATTATTTTTTGAAAGAAAAAATCGCAGGAATGGACAAAACTGATCTGAATTAAATGAATAGTATACAAATACATAGAAGACAAATAAAGAAACAAACAAAAAACGTTCATTTTTATGGATTAGATATATATTAACTACCAAACAATCTTTTTCCTTACCTACGCATCCCAAAACGGTGATGAGCTTACAGAGGGTTTCCAGAAAGAGTTCTATAAATCGCAGGGTCGGATCTCAGATAAACTTTTGAAATGCTTCCTGTTAATGTTAAGTATAATTATATAAATGTTAATATTAAGTCTGTCTCATCATCAGCGGTTAAAGCTAAACAAGCTTCTGAGAAGCAGTAGTTACAAAACTAAATCAGATCACTCTATGCTAAAAAAGATCATTTAAACCAGAATTTGTATAGAACACACATTGCACTGGCTAACTCACTCAATTATCCAGCCATCTTTAATTATGTAACAGAGAAGATTGAGCATTACACAACAAAATCAATACAAATTGTAAATCAAACACACAATAAAACATTTGAACAACTAAAACAAAAAGAGAGGAACAAAAATAGTCTAACAATCAACAATGATGGCAAAACTGAGTTCCACGCAAGGCTTATTAATCTTACAACAATACAGCTCTGCCGAGTTTTACCGAGGGCAGACTGTGATGGCCCAGAGACTCGGTACGAGCATTTCGGAAACTGCACGACTTGTCGGATGTTCGAGAAGTGCTGTGGGGAGTGTCTTCAAGTGGCGATACCAAAGTGAAACCACGTTCAAACGTCGAGGAGTTGGGCGGCCACCCCCATTACAGATGTCGGACGTCGTAGTAGCCTGGGTAGACTCCTCCGGGCCTCGCAATGGCAAAGGCCGCCGCTGATTGTAGAAGTCTTACTAAATTAATTACAAAGCTTTCAGCTATTTATAAAGGAATGCCTCTATCTTACAACAACTAGGCGAATTTAAAACTTATTTTTTAAATATAAGTAAGTAGAAAGCATTTTGAAAGAAGAACGCAAAATTATAAGATAGATTCTTAGTCCAGAAAAAAAAGATGATGGATGTAGACTTAAATCTCTAAAAACAACAGAAACACTATCAAACCTCGTGGCATTTTCAGGAAACGAAAGTTAAAATTCTATGGACATATCAAGAATGATTCATAAAATTGTGACATACACTGAAACCCAAAAAATGTGCCCAGGATCCAGCAGATCAAAAAAGACCAGGAAAAAGCCCATATAAACTCATCAGAAAACATAGACATATAGACATACAGAGAAAAATTATCAGATGGAAAGTACCGCCAGAGAATGAAGTCATTAAGAGATCGGGGACGAAGTGGACAAGAAAGGAAGAGAATCCACGGAGAAAAAAAATGAAAGTTATGTGGAAACTCAGAAAACTGAATGGTTAAAGCAGGCGATGCACATTACGACGGTCGCAAAGACAGTCAGTCGAACCATCGCAACGACGGTGTTATTACCCCACATACGTTGCGACTAGTCCCATAAACGGTTTTTCAAAATTTCACCACATTCGCCGTTTTTCTCTTTTAGTGTCTTTTTAATATCATTAAAATATATAGTATAGTTTCATTAATATTTACATGTGAACAAGCAAAAACAAATCTGCTCCTGTAGATAATTCAATAAAATTTGTAATGATACAACTTGTAAAGCAAACTTATTGTTGATAAGAAACGCTTAGATTTTATAAATTTGAGATTATGTACCTAATTTTAGCAAATATTTCAGATACTTTGTAAGGTGACAAGGTCCCTTACATTTTTTTGTGAATAATTTTTGTTAAATAATTAATTAAATATTAGTCTTGCTTGTGTTGTGTAGATGTGTTAAATTGGTATGAAAGAAAGAAAAAGATAAGCGTATAGTAAAGTGTCGGAATATCTTTGGACAATGGTCATCTATGATAATGTATATATTTGGACAGCGGATAAGGAGAAGGGAATATGCCGAGTTTTGGACGAGAATATAATAACTAGCTGGCACGTAGTTGAATAAAAAACGAAATATAGAGAAGTTTATTTTGTACCAAGTGATTATAAATAAAAAAAGTGCGTTCGAGGGTTTCTTAACAGAATCCATAGTCGATATATACATTATTTATTTGTTTCTGAACTGTGAATTGAAATAATCTGCCGGCTTTTGCAGCTAATATTACGGCTTTAAGACGGGCAGATTAAACATATCAAGAGGAGCTAAGGTAAATTATCTAAATTAAGGAAGAGGGGATCTTATAACTTATTATATTACAACTCACTAGCTATTGCTTCGATTATTTTCAATTTGTTTTACAGATCGTGGTTAATAAGCGTCTGTAACTGTGCAAAATTTCAAGTTAATTTAACATTCCATTCCTGAGAAAAATTAACATAGCAAAAATTTTCGAGTTTTGAGAAAAAAATCAAGTAGATGTGGCGTTTGGGAGTAGGGTTACTGAGAACGGTCAATTGCACCACGAAGGAATGTAACCATGAAAGTTTGTATAAAAATGCCAATTTTTAACATTTTACACTATCTAGTTCTGATAGCTTGGTCGCACAGACCGTCTAATACATCTACACTCCAGTTACGATCGTTGCCATTGTGTACGGCCAGAGCGTGTCGTTTCGCAAGGTTCGATGCCAATATCAGATAATAATAATATATGTAATTCTTCTCGACACACACACACACAATGATCACTGTCACTATTGGAAGTGGTTTTCAAGCAGGCTACATAGGTTTAGGCAAGGATATTCATGTGAATCTCAGTTGGTAGGATATATGCAAGATATTTCAGATGAAATGGACAAGGGAGGCCAAACTGATAGTGTAGCACTAGATCTGTCAAAGGCGTTTGACAGAGTAAGCTATAAAATGGTAGTATATAAGGTAAAAACCATTGGAGTGGATGAGAAAGTGATTTGCTGGGTAGAAGAATTTTTAAAAGGTAGAAAAAAGAAAGGTAGAGTAGGAAATGTAGTATCAAAGAAGTGGAAGTAAAAAAGGGTGTGTCACAGGTTAGCGTATTGGGACCATTGATATTCATTATTCTAATGAATAATTGTGTTGATTGTTTACTATCTGAAATTAGATTGTTTGCAGTTGACATAATGCTATATAAAAGAATCAAAACGATACAGGATTGTAAACAGTTGCAGGGTGATCTGAAGAGGATATCTAGTTGGGTTGGTAAACATGGAATAAAGATAAATACAAAGAAGAGTCAGCTTATTAGATACACAAATAAAAAACAAAAGGTTAGTTATGAATATAAGGTGGGGAAAGAATTGATTGCTGAAGACTTGAAATGTAAATATCTTGGCATTACTTTTGATAACAAGCTTAACTGGGCAGGACACATAGGACAGGTGGTAGGAAAAGGTTTCAAAGTTCTGCACTTGTTGGAGAGAGTGATGAGGGGATGTACGAGAGAAGTCAAGGAATTGGGTTACAAAACTTTGGTCAGACCATTGCTCCAATATGGTAGTGTAGTATGGGACTCTCATTTTACGTATCAAATACAGGAGTTGGAGAGGGTGCAAGAAAGGGCTGCTAGATTTCTTTCTGGAAATTATCGCAGAATGCAATCAGTGACGGATGTGATAAAGGAGCTGGAATGGGATTCATTGCAAGACAGGAGGAGGATGAGGAGGGTCATGGGAGTGTACAGTGCATATATTGGCGATGAGGCATGGAAAGATATTGCAATAGGTATGAAAAGTAGTGCATGGAAGGGAAAAGATGACCATGATCACAAGCTGGCACTCGATTTCAGGCACAAGGGTGTGGGAAGATTCTCTTTTTTAGGTAAGGGTGTCAGGGATTGGAATGAGTTACCAAGAGAAATGATGAATAATTTACCGAAAACTTTGAAGGAATTTAAAGATAAAATCTGTAGAGGGCAAATGTAGGTGGGTGCAGGATAGGGGGAAGATGGGAGTGTAGGGAAATTGCCACCGGAGCCTGAGCTCCATTGCAATTAAATTAAATTGTTACTATTGACATTCTTAGTGTGGAGAATCTGTAGAGAAATTGTAAAGGTTTTCATTTTGTAGCAAAAACTGCACAATCATAAATGAATAATCCAATAAATAACATGAATCGTGAGTAAAGTGTCTTATTTTATTTTCTTTGCATTTCATTACACTGATAGTAAACGTATTTCAGAAAGAAAGTGGAATGTTCCGTCTTCAGAGTACAGTATCTTTGCATTTGTAAACTCATGACAAGTCTGTATATGGCACGTGGTTTAGGTGTGGTGGTTTGCTGCGGGAGTGTCTATTACGTCGTAAAAACTATTAATAAAAGTTATTTAGGGGCGGTAAACGTGATACACATTAAACAGGAGGTTGGTGTTCTGTCTTTTTGGTGCTAATAAAGGTGAGTTGCTCATGTATTGTTCATTACAGTTCAAAGAAGCAAAAGTTCGTTGATTCAACTGAATACTGTCAGTTTTGGAGTTGGCGCTATACAGTCGTAAATCGGATCATTTTGTTTTAATTATAATGATATTTTTTTATCGCTTTGTTTTTGTGAAATGTGATATATGATGCAGCGTGCATTTTATATGATTTAACAATATGTTGCCAGCATTTTTATGTTGTGTTTTTCGTTTTTACATAATTTGTATATGTCTGCTTGTTATTATTATTATGTAAAATTTTTTTCATCTTTTAGGGGCAGTTTGATGTTTGCTGCTAAGTAATTAGAGATCTGTTGGTCAAACGAATACCAGTTATTCAGACATACCGAGTAAAATCAAGAAAATTAATTTTCCCATAACCTTTAAGTCACAGCTTGTGACTACACAACAGGTAGAGTTTCCTTTTATTGCTTGCAACATGTATCTTCACAAGTTAATCATAAATTGTTTAATTGTATTGTATTAACTAAAAGCTTGTTTCTCAGTGATGTCTATCTTAATAAAATATTCATTTTTGCTTATATTTTAATGCCTTGTCAATGTTGAGGTCATTAGAGTTGTTAAAAGCTGGGCTGGAAACAGGAAGGAATTTGACCATTGCATTTTAGAGGAACCTTCCTGCATTAACCTTGAACTGTTTTGGAAAACCATGTGTGGTTGGATTGGAACTCAAACTCAGATTGATAGGTTCATCCCCCCCCCCTCCCCTCAACACACAAACATATTAAGATATTGAGTTGTTTCTTGGTGCATGGTATGGTGTTGTGTTTATAATTTATAGTGAAGGATGGTGGGGAATTATATGCTGGTGATTTTGTTAATTTTTCATTCAGGCAAGTGTTGTGTCGTTTATGGTGGTTAATGAGAAATTCTTGGTTAGGTGGTGTGGTAGTTGTAGTTTTGTATGGTTGTTTCCTTGATTTATAGTTACTTGGCTACTGTTGTCGCTGTAGTTCAATGTGGTTTAAACAGTTATTTTGTTGTTCATTGTTTAGTGTATTTCTTTCTCTTTGTCGATGTTTGGGAAGGCGTTTTATTTCGCGAGTTTGTGTTGTTACGTAAATTTTCCGGTGGAAGACAGTTTATAAATGTGTTGAAGATTAGTATTTTTGTGTATAATTTGTAGTGGTTATATGTATTTTTTGTGTTGAGGGTATTGAGAAGTCTTTTTATAATAGTTCGTTGATTTTTATTATTTTTTCATTTTGTCATTGTATTGCATATTCTGATTTTGATTAATGTTTTATAGGTTCATTATTGGTGATGTAATTGGCTTATAATGGTCAGTTTTTTGGGAAGCTGGTGATATCGTGTTGTATAGTTGGACTGATGGGAATATTTGCAGATGATGTTATCATGGTATCAGTTTTAAGATGTTTTTTGTATAGCGATTCTTGTTTTCGATATGGTGATATAGTGTTGTACAGTTGGATGGATGGGGTGTATTGGAGATGACGATACCAATATTTGTCAGTTACTGGTAAAATGTGCTTTGAGTGGTTACTGTTTTTGTTCCCCCCCCGATAACCCCCTAGTTCACGTGTGGTCCCGTTAGTTACATGTGTTGCTGCACGGGCTGTTGTTTACGTCATAGGCGCCATGTTATGATGTCATAGTTTAGTGCGGCAGAAAGTAGGTCTAGCGGTATCGCGTTCTCCAGTAATCCCCGAAGAAGATAGTGAATTGCAAAATAAATGTGTTTTGATGTAAAATCTGAAAATTTATTCCATTTTATAGGTTTTCTGGCATAATGGAAGTGTTGTAGTTTTGATTTGTAGATAAGTGAGTCGAGTGCTGGAATAAATTTAACAAGAGGCTTGCTGCATGTGTTATGTCATACACTTAGTGAATTTAAACAAAAAATTCCTGTAATTCTTATAATATTTAATTAAATTGCAATGGAGAGCATGCTCTGGTGGCAATTTCTAACTATCAGTAGTACAATTTTCAAAACTGTAATCTTTCTGTAAAGGACAATCAATGAAATTTGTGGAATATGCAGGAATTATGAACCCCTTCTCCTCACGAGTATTTACGTCAACTGCACTCATCAAATCATCGTTGACCAGAGACGACCGACTAATAAGCTAATTGTCATGCACAGAATAGCGGCACTCGTTGGACTTCCTTACCCATCTGCTGACCATCCCCCACGAATTTTGCAATGAATCGGATAACACACCAATATTTCACAGTGGATGTGTCAGGTTAATTACCTTGAATATGTCAGTTGCTCGACCTGAACCACAAACAATGACTACAAATCTAAAACTTTATACGAGTTGCTTATAACTGGAGAACTGAACGTGTCTGCTTCCAGCAAAAATCATAGTGTGCGACCGCAATAATCAAAGATGGAATGTGCTTTCAAAATATGCCTATAGGTTCAATTATTCCCTTCTCTCAGGTTTGGCCTCTCTTTCCACATCTTTCACATAACACCATATAACTACTCATTTAATACCACTTCTGCTGCTCTTGCCATTTCCACACTCACCACATCAGTGCCTGGTGCCTTCCTACCATTCATCTTACCCAGAGATGTTCCACTTTATCCCAGGTTAGGTTTTTTCTCTCCTCTGTGGTTATTGTCCTACTTCTTCTGCAGTAATGTTTCATCATGTCCAATTTGGGTTCGGCAGAGCTTCAAAATATTCCTTTAATATGCTTTTTAGTTTGTCTGTTCTGTTTATTTCCTTTTCATTCTTACTCAGATTCTTCATCTTTGGGTTGCTTTGTTACATCTTCTATTCCCTCAATCCATTTTTCCAGTCACTTCCTCCTTTCCTCTGCTATAGTTTTTTTTTTTTTCTTTACTTTTTAAACCCTTTGTGCCAGTGATATACATCTCAAAAAGTGTGAGGATATTATTGATTGACATGTAGGGATCTCCAGCTCAGCAGTTTTTTAAGGGTTAAATAGTAATCATGGCCCCTCAAGGGAAAATATCAACTAAAATTCTAATCAAGTGTTCTTTCATGATTCTGCTAAGAATTTGTCATTAACTCAGAATACTGTTTCAAAACAGTTTATTAAACATCACAAAAATATTCAGGTCCGTACCGAGCTGATATCATACAGAGTCTGTATCTAACAATGAACTTATAATCTTAAAATTGCACGTTTACAACTAGAAACATTCACCTAAAGTCTCACACATTAGTTGTACACAGTCAATTAGTTTTAGAGTTTTGTTTTGATACATTGTGGACTATTCTAACAGGGGCACGACGTGGTTAGCACTCCAAATAGTACCACGCCTTATTACACCACCTACTGAAAGGCGTGTTTGCACAACCCGGTAGCTTATACTCTTCATACAAAACTTGACTGCTTCTTTTCTCGCCTCTTGTCCAATTGTGCCGGCCTCGGTAGCGTAGGGGCTAGATTGCCGAAGGTCGACGGTTTGAATCCGGCCACGGGCATGGATGTTTAAGTGTTGTGTGTCTGTGTGAACGTCCTGTGGTGTCCATACTTAGGAAACATAAAATTACTAGACAAACTGATTCACTGGAAGGATATCATAAACACATTGAGCTGGATAAATGGCTTAGTTGCCAAAAGCAATATTAAAAAAAAAAAAAAATCCAATTTTAACCTCTCTTATCATCACATAAGCCAATCGTGGGTTTCTCCTCTGCTTAGAACAACAAATATTACTACTTAGCTATGCTTTCCGACTTAATTCTTTGTGTCTCACTGATTTATATTGTTGTATCTTACCGGTTATCGCTCTCTCTGCTAGCACATCACCTGTACCAAAATAGTTTGTAACAACTCTCCTACTTAACTCCACATCCTAACACTTGCACTGAGCATGGTGGCTGGGCAGTTAATGCTCTGGCCTAGCATTTGGGTAGATGCCAGTTTAAATCCCTGTCCAGGCATCCAGAATTGGATTTTCCATGATTTCCCCAAATCACTCCAAGCGAATGCCAGGATGCCTCCTTCAAAAGGCTATTGCCTTCACGTTCCTTGTCCCCAGTCCCATCTCGCCTCTTAATGATCTCAGTGTCAAAGATCTGTAATGCCATAAGTAAAAGAAAAAGAAAAAACGTAACAATCACTTTACAACCCCCTCCAAAAATGACCCTCGTTTTCGAAATCGGGAATCAGGTTTTCATAAAGTAGATGTATTTTTTATTTTGAAGTGTCCTCTCACAATTATTCACTATTGTTCAGTTCTTACAGCCATTTGCAAAATATTCATAAAAAAATGTTGATACTACAACTTTCCCTATTTATGGCTGGTAATGGTTCCTGGAATAGAATCACATATAGCAAAAACTTTTTATCTAACTGCACATGATCAATTTTCATAGATTTTGGCATACACAAATTTCTTCAATTTTTTTAAAAGTAAGTTACATTTTCATCAAAAAATTATATATTATTACAAAATGACATCTTTACTTGTCCTTATAAAATAACAACAGTGCTATCATGGACAAGTGTATGAAAGCTTAGGTTATTTTCAATTGAGTGCCTTCTTATGGGTAGCCGCTGTAACAGCAGTAGTATTGATGATAATTAGTCAAACATACATTGATTGTGCTAGTTAGTTCACTTAAACATTTATCATGGAAAACATGCGAGTATATAGTTCATCTTGCACGTTAATAATTGAGTCAACACAAATGGTTGAGATAGAGAATTTGTACTCTTAAAGCCTAACAGAGTTGAAATTTTTACAAATGTATCCCAAATCATGGTCAAATGCTCCTATAACAGACATATAATTTGAGCAAGAGTCTTTAATCTCTCTGTGAACTCATTATTAGTGACCTTACAATCTCTATGTACAAGAGAAGATGAAAACAAAAGCAAAACAAGAAATTGTGAACTGAATGATACCATTAAATGCATCTAAGAAGAAGTGGTGTGCTTATGCTTCCCACTCTAAAATGACTTTAAATCATTTACATTATGTTGTCCTTTGATGATCGGTGACTTTGTATCGATTAGCATATAAGCATTGGTATTGTGGACCTCTTTGACCACCTACGGTTCCTCGTATTTCTTTATCTTATTTGTAACTGCTGATGACTTAGGGAGCGTCCATTGGCTACGTCGCTCCGTCTGAAGGTCGGAGGGGTTGGCTGGAAGGCTATGCTGTGCTATGTGGGGTGAGGGTTGGTTCCGAGCAAGGCCACGTAGCTTTTCAATCAAATCATTTTTCACAGTTAAAATAAGGAACAGAACACACAAGATGTGAATATTTTTCTTCTTCATTTAATTATCTCTGTATATAATTTACAACAGTCAAACGAGAGTAAATACAGGGTGTCCACAAATGAATATCGGGGTTTTAATGCTTTATAAGATTTATTACATTATCCTTACAGTTATAAATGATACGTCAAATGAAAGAGCAACTCAAACAGTTTTATATACAAGCTTACAAGTGTTCTATGTGGGCACCATTTGTCACACGGCACACATCAAGTCTGTAGCCGAGTTCTTCCCAAACGTTGAGCAGTGTGTCTTCAGTAACTGTTGCAACAGCTGCTTCAATCCTCGGTCGTAATTCAAGGAGGTCGGCTGGTAACGGAGGCACATACACACGATCCTTGATGAAACCCCAAAGGTAGAAATCACATGGCGTTAAGTCAGGTAAACGTGGAGGCCACGCATAGCAAGCTCTGTCATTGGGCCCCTTGCGGCCAATCCAGCGGTCGGGTACAGTTACGTTCAACCAACCGCGTACTTCGTTATGCCAGTGAGGTGGCGCACCATCTTGCTGGAAAATGAAGTTCTCTGGTTCATATTGTTCCAACTGAGGGAAGAGCCATTGCTCTAGTGTATCAAGGTAAGAAGTACCAGTTACAGTCGGTTCATCAAAAAAGAAAGGTCCGTAAACTTTCCGCCGGGATACGGCACAAACAACATTGATTTTAGGGGAGTCTCGTTGCACTTGTACAATCTCTTGAGGATTTTCTGAGCCCCAGATCCGCACATTATGAGTGTTAACATGTCCACTGAGGTGAAAGGTCGATTCATCACTGAAGACAACATGATGTAGAAAATCTTCGTTGTCATGTAACAACATTTCGTTAGCAAATTTGGCACGTAAACCATGGTCTGCAGGCTTTAGAGCCTGTAACAACTGTAAATGGTAAGGACGTAGTTGCAAGCGTTTCCTTTAAACTTTCCAAATAGTCGACTTAGAAATTTCTAATTTGCGACTAGCCTTCCGAACAGATTTCTTTGGGCTACGAGTGAACGACTCTCTCACTCGCTCAACAGTCTCTTCGCTAACTCTTGGTTGTCTCGCGCTCTTCCCTTTACAAAGGCAGCCTGTATCTTCAAACTGATGATACCATCTACGGATGTTATTTTCACTTGGAGGATCACGCCCGAACTTAATGCGGAACGCACGCTGCACAGTAACTACATATTCAGTCTTTGCAAACTGTAAAACACAAAACGCTTTCTTTTCACTAGTCGCCATCTTTGCTACTACCGCATTCTAGTGGATCGCAGCGGAAACATTTCACGCACATGCGCACTAGTGCCAACGAACAAAACTGTTTGAGTTGCTCTTTCATTTGACATATCATTTATAACTGTAAGGATAATGTAATAAATCTTATAAAGCATTAGAACCCCGATATTCATTTGTGGACACCCTGTAGTACAAAATGTCTTCTGGAATCAAAAGGGAAAAAGCTATGTGCTATGTGGGGGGAGGGGTAGGGTTAGAGGCAGATGGGGGATGGTTCACAGGCGACCAAAATGGGGCTATATTGTTTATGGATGCTCCTTTAGTAGTGAGGCCTAATAAAGTCCAAATCCCCCATGGTGTAGCTGGTTTGTACAAGATTGGCTCTATGCCTTTTTTTCCCCTGCTGCAAGGCTCATTTTTTTAACTTGGCCAACGCAGCCTTGAGCTTTCCCACATAATTATATGTTCTGTGGATATGTTATATACTTCTTCACTAGTGTCTGGGGTTGTTTTTGAAACATTAATTCATGCGGCATCAGTTTGGTAGTGTGTGGTAGACTGGCGAATATATTTGCTTTCCCACTGCCACATCCCAAAAGGTACATTAAGGGGGTAGGTACACTTATCAGGTTTCAAAAAAATGATTTTTTTTAATTATTCACAAAAACAGTTTATAGTTTTGGCTTCATTTTAGTGAAAAAATTATTTCAATATCTTTGACAGTGTGAGAATTATGTGTGATTAAGCAATGCCCTGCACGATTGACAGCCATTTAAATCTTACTGCACTTGTAGGTGATCCAAATCTTTAACCTTAAATATCTCAAAACAGCGATTCATCAAATGGTTTTAAAGATAACTTTTTTCCATATGCATAGATCTTTTTCAAATTTGCAGGACATGTTCTACATACTAAGTACTACAGTCTGAACCATTATTGTTTATGCAGCTTTTCCCAAATGAAAAATATGCCTTTATATTTAACCAAAAAAAATGCAAAACTTTTAATTTCTTGACAAAAAAATTTATTAATAAAAAATATAATGTGTTATATTATAGGTTCATCTTGTTGCCTTGATGTTAGTTTACAATATTAAAAGAACATTTCTGAAAAATTTCAAATACTTTGCCTTTTATCTTTAAAACCCTTTACAACTATATATTATTCATTGTTAATTTGGATGGTACATTACCCTATTCTTAAACAATATTTTTATTTTAAAAATCAATTTTTATATCTAGCTATAACAGTTCTATGGATCTATGAAATTTGAACCCTCAAATTTAAATAGATTTGGAGAAAATGACATCTCAACTTTATCAAATATTTGTATGTGTTACCTACCCCCTTAAACTGTGGGTAAGACACTGAGTGGTAGTTTTCATAAATGATACTCTCAGCAAGGTGTATACACATTTACATACTCATTAATAGTAACTGTCACAAGTCCATTCGATGGTTATACATTATTAGTTTACAATAAATTATTGCAACAAGATTGATATATTTAGAAATAATGCAGTGTGAAACATGAATATGTAAAACTATTATTACAGGAGTGTCATAATGTTACATAATTCTACAACTGATGATAAGGATGCAAATACCTTTCTTTGTAACAACGTCTTAAAATCAAATTGTACGGCATTAAACACGGTAATTTTCTGCAAGAACGTCACATCAGTACACAAGTCAAACAGAACCTTCATAATTATGACGTGCATAATGTCACATCTTAAATTACTACATTGTTCATAGTAAAAAGCAAGATGGAAAGTGGTCTTACCTTTGCAGTTATATCGTCACAACACGAAATATGTCGCCGTTCTAGAGAAATGAACAATGTTTGATGTATAACAGCTGGATCACAACTGAGATAAGACATTGTTGCAACTAACACAATGGAGGAAACGTAGTTATGCCAAATCGACAATACCGCCATCCCGCCGGGAATCTTGAAAGCTCAAAAGTCACAAGTGACACTCTACCAGTTAAAAGTTCACATCTTTAGAATCATCCCTATGGTACTATCTCAAAATTGGTGATTTTTGAGTTATGATGTTGTTGCAGCATATGAGCGATATATTTACACATTACTTTATACACAGGTAATTCTCCATCGATTCCTCGAACCCTTCCAACTGTTAAGACAATTATTACTTGCGCCTAATGCCTGATATCCCCATTAACTGTTCCCAAACTGTTTGGTCGCACCTATTTAAAGAGGACGGTGTATGATTCAAGCTGCTTCCATTACTGTTGCTACTGCTGGTGGCTGTCTATCTGCCTCTAGCCTACCACTGCCGATCTCCACATCAACCTGAAACAAGAGCCACCGATCGCCTGATCGACCAGCTCTAGGCTTGGAGTACGGAGCTGCTCTCTCCTATGTGCGCCCTGGTTTTGATCTTTAGTCCCCCACCCATGCTCTGGTGGTAGGGATGATTTTTGACCAATAGCCCATCCTTTGGCAAATGACATTGTTGCTCAGTGTATTCATGCTGATTCCTGACCTACTCTTGTGGGTTGTTTGGTCCTGCATCACCACATTCCAATGTCTGAATTTGTTTCTCTTGCTGTTACAATTGATCTCCTTTAACTAGAGCTGTATGAAACTGTAGCTACTTCAATACTTTACAAAAATCCCGTGGGCCACTGCAGGAGTTACGGGGCATGGTATTTATGACCTTTTCAACATTTTGCATCTCCTAAACCAATTTTTTGTAAACCTTCTGCCTAGTTCATGCATTAAGCATTCGGCTGGGTTCCGCCGAGGTGAGTAAAATGATGTCTATAGTATCTTGATGTGTAGCCTTGTGGGACAGACCTCTCACACTTTTCCTGTAAATTGAGGGCCATTATCGGTTAAAATTGCATTAGGTGGCCAAATTGTGGTATATAGGAATTGGTAATTTTTGAACATATTGCTCTGGCAGTTGCTTGCTTCAGAGCATAGAGCTTTAAAAATTTGAAAAAAAAATGTCAAATATTATGCGTATATGTGTGATAATGGGCATGAAGATCTAATGTTATTAGGTCCTGAGTTTGGAATGGTATAATGCTCTGCATCTCCCACTCTTGTTTAGGATTGTCCATTTTATTCAAATGACAAACTGTACATGTACCTATGGGATATTTAATTTGTACATATTATTGAAGTAAAGCAGGCTTCTCAACACTTGGTAACATTGTTAATTCTGAAACGACCATAGCTTATGTCGTGGTATCAGATCCAGGTGTATACATGGTAACCTGCTATCCACATCTCCACTGTTCTGCTTCTATATTGATGCTTTTGAATAGAATTCCATTTTGAGACAATAAATTTGCTGTAATTTGTCAGAAGTTTATATACAAGTAATTTGCTAGTATTATCTTTTGTTGTTCTGTTCTCATATTTGCAAAATACATCTTGATCTGTGCATCATGTTGCACTCCTCGTAGAGGAAGTAGTTGGGGTGTATTATTGTTATTGATGCATTGTCCCTGTCCATACCGTCTGGCAATCTGGATGCGGCATGTGGCTACAACATTCACAGCCCCTGGAATATGTCTAATCTCGTAGGTAAATTTTTCCAAGGAAAATCAACTATTGGTAAGTTTGTACTTATAAAGAAATAACAAATATAGTAACCAGGAAATAATGGGTGCTAAGAAACAAATAGGAATTACAAATTAGGATTACCTTAGATGATGGTTGCTTGGCTTAAACATATACAAAAAGACTGATTGTATACACTTTTTCCTTTGTCTCCTAATAAAGTCGAGCAGCAAGCATAAAACTCTCATGATATTGATCACTGACTACATTATTATGCAAGTTATAGCTGTCTATAAAATTTGGCATCTTAGTGTTACTTACAATTGCTTGTATTAATATGTGTTTATTATATTAGACTGTACTAAAAATGTTGATGGTCCAATGTTTTACTGCATCCAGGGCTGCAATGGATGAGACGACTCGGCTGTTGCTGGCAGCAGACATGGGCTACGTGGACGGTGTCAGAGCACTGCTGAGGACAGCTGCTGACTGGAGGGGGCGGACTGCACTGCTGAGGGCGGCAGAGGAAGGCAAAAGCAGAGCCGTCGCGACGCTAGCGGCAGCGGGAACAGATGTGAATGTTGCAGACAAAGAAGAGAGGACGCCAATCCACTGGGCTGCAGAGCACTGTGACGTGGATGCAGTGAGAGCTCTATTGGTGGCTGGGGCGGACAGAAACTCCGTGGACAAACGGAAGGAAACTCCGTTACATCGAGCAGCGCGTGGTGGCAATGCCAGTGTGTTGCGGTTGCTGCTGGATGGTGCAGACGTCAATGTGAAGGACAAGAATGGTAAGACACCACTGCACTGGGCAGCTGAGTGCTCTGACATCGAGGTGGTGACTGCCCTTCTGTCGGCCGAGGCTGACAGAAATTTGGTAGACGAATGCAAGGGGACTCCACTACATCGGGCAGCGCAGGTAGGCAACTCCAGAGTGGCGCAGCTGCTGCAGGAAGGTGCAGAAATTGATGTGAAGAATGGGTTTGGAGAGACGCCTCTCCATTTGGCCGCAGAGCACTGTGACGTCGATGCAGTGACAGCCCTGCTGGCGGCCGGGGCTGATAGATACTGTACAGACCAAAACGAGGCAACTCCGCTACATCGGGCAGCCCGGGGAGGCAACAACAAAGTGGTGAGGCTGCTGCTGGATGGAACAGATACCAACGTGAAGGATGGGTATGGTCAGACACCACTCCACTGGGCTGTAGAGCGCTGTGATGTGGAAACAGTGAGAGCCCTGCTGGCTGCTGGGGCTGACCGAAACTGTTTAAACGGAGACAAACAAACTCTGCTACACCGAGCAGCATTTGGAGGCAACACCAGTGTGGTGCTGCTGCTGCTGGACAGTGCAGACATCAACTTAAAGGATGATTATGGTCAGACGCCACTGCACTTGGCCGCTGAGCACTATGATGTAGAGGTGGTCAGAGCTCTGCTTGCAGCTGGGGCTGACAGAAACTGTCTAAGCAAAAACATGACAACTCCACTACACCGGGCAGCGTGGTCGGGTGACGCCGATGTCGTGCGACTGCTGCTGGAGGGCGCAGACGTCAATGTGCAGGATGAGAATGGTCAGACACTGCTGCACTGGGCAGTAGAGCGTCGTGACGTGGAAACGGTGAAAGTCCTGCTGGAGGCCGGCGGAAACAGAAACTGTACGGACAAATATAAGAAAACTTCACTACACCTCGCAGCGCGATGTGGCAGTGACAGTTTGGTGTGGCTGCTGTTGGACGGCGCAGACGTCAATGCGAAGGATGACAGTGGTATGACTCCACTCCACTGGGCCGCACTGTACTGTGACGTCGAGGTGGTGAAAGCCCTACTTGAGGCTGGGGCTGATAGACATGCTGTAGCACCTTGACGAAAAAACTCCACTTCACTGGGCGGCACAGGAAGGCAATTCAAGCGCAGTGCAGTTACTGCTAGATGGAGCAGACATCAATATGAAGGATGAGGAAGGTCAGACAGCGCTCCACTTAGCTGCAGAGCACTGTGATGTGGAGGCGGTGAGGGCCCTGCTGACAGCTGGGGCTAACAGAAACTGTGTGAACAAAGCTGCAGAAACTCCACTACATCGAGCACTGAAGGGAGGAAACTCCAGTGTGGTGCAGTTGCTGCTAAATGGCGCAGATACTGATGTGAAGGACAGGTACGGTAGGACACTGCTCCACTGGGCTGTAGAACACTGTCACACAGATGTAGTGACGGCCGTACTGGAGGCTGGTGTTAGCAGAAACTGTGTCGACATGCAGGGGTACACTCCACTGCACCTAGCAGCGCAGTGCGGCAATAACAGTGTGGTACGGATTGCTGATAGAGGGTGCAGATATCAACGCAAAGGATGACTATGATAATACTCCACTCTTCTGGGCCGCATCACACTGTGATGTGGAAGTGGTGAGCGCCCTGCTGGCAGCCGGTGCTGACGTGAACTGTGTAAACAAACACAAGTGGACTCCGCTACACGAGGCAGCGTGGGCTGGTAATGCCGGTGTGGTGCGACTGCTGCTGCAGAGCGGTGCCAATGTAGACGAGGTAGATGGTGGTGAAAAGACGCCGCTCCACTTGGCTGTAGAGCAACGTAATGTGGAGACGGTTAGAGTCCTGCTGGCTGCAGGTGCCGAGGGAAACTTTGTAAACAGACACCAGGCAACTCCGCTACACCTGGCAGTGCGGACAGGTAACACTACTGTGGTGCGACTGCTGCTGCTGAATGGTGCGGACATCAACTTAGTGAATGACGAGGGAAATACGCCGCTCCACTGTGCCGCAGCGCACTGTGACGTGGCGGCAGTGACAGCTCTGCTGGCAGCCGGGGCTGACAGAAACTCTGTCAGCAAGTACAATCAGACACCACTACACCGTGCAGCGCAAGCGGGAAATAGCAGAGTGGTGCGATTGCTGCTGCTGAATGGTGCGGACATCAACTTAGTGAATGATGAGGGAAATACGCCGCTCCACTGTGCCGCAGCGCACTGTGACGTGGCGGCAGTGACAGCTCTGCTGGCAGCCGGGGCTGACAGAAACTCTGTCAGCAAGTACAATCAGACACCACTACACCGTGCAGCGCAAGCGGGAAATAGCAGAGTGGTGCGATTGCTGCTGACTGGAGCAGTTATAGACGTGATGGATGAAGACGGTCGGACACCGCTCCACTAGTGCCGCAGAGTATTGTGACGTGGAGGGGGTGAGCAGACCTACTGGCCGCCGGAGCCAACAGAAGCTCTTTAGACAGCGACAAGGAAACTCCATTACACCGAGCGGCTACGAGGAGGCAACAACAGGGTGGTGCGGCTGCTGCTTGACGGTGCAGATGTGAGTGTGAAGAGTGAGGACGGTAAGACACCACTCCACTGGGCCGCAGGGTACTGCGACGTGGAGGCGGTGAGATCACTGCTGGCAGCCGGGGCCGACAGAAATTGTGTAGACAACTATAAGTCGACTCCGCTACACTGCGCAGCAGGGAGAGGCAACACCGGCGTGGTGCAGCTGCTGCTAGACGGCTCAGAGGTCAACGCGAGGAGTGAGGACGGCTGGACACCGCTCCACCACGCGGCCTGCTCTACAGATAGCGCGGAGGCGGTGCGGTTGCTGCTGGCAGCTGGGGCGGACGCCACTGCCAGAGACAACCTGGGGACCACCCCGCTGCATCTTGCGGCATCGACGGGCCGTGTCAAGACAGCAAAGCTGTTGATGGAGATGACAGACGTCAATGTGACTGACGAGGATGGATGTACTCCTCTGCACCATGCGGCCAGTGAGGACCAACCCACCTTGGTCAAGCTGCTGCTCGAAGGTGGAGCAGATAAGACTGTGAGAAACAAAGATGGTCAAACAGTGCAAGACATGTGCTCTGCAGAGTTGGCAGAGCTACTGAAATAGATACCAGATCTATTTTTTATGGTTTTCTGATAAAAAATCTATGATGAAAGTATTTTTCAGTTAGTTTACCAATTTTTTTTCAAATTATGTATTCATACTTCTAAAACTTGTTAAAAATCTGGAAAATATTTTGCTTGTAACATAATGTTTTTGTTCTTATATATAACAAACTACATTCTTTATAAATATATCTACTGCTATGGAATACTTGATTTATTAAATAATATCTATCTAGTGTTTTATTGTGTATCAATCGTGACCCAAGTAATTCTTTGGATTCCATATAATGAATAGTTTCACACAGCCAACACCACAGTACCATATTTCATTTCTAAATATTTTTTTTTTTTTTTATATATTATATATTACTATTGTCACTTTTAGCTTTGTACATATGCCATGGCAAACAGAAAATAAAGAGAATAATTGATTAAAACTGGTGATAACATGTGACATCACTGTGTCGAGCCTTAGTGCAGGAGGACAGCGGGGTTGTGACTGTACTGATGGGTTGTTGTCCCCACATTTTGTTTCAGTCTGTAGTGTTCAGACTGATTGTTTTGGCTGTGTCGCTTTTCACAGTCACATTTCCTCATTTTCTACTATCAACAAGTCATCATGTTACAGACACATACAACTAATAAATACACTTGCAAACATTAGTAAAAATTTAATAACAAATTTATTTTTCTAAGAGAGACTTTATTAAATTTTTTTTTATTTTTTTTTATTTTTATATCCTGGTACATAATAGCCCAGCACCTAGTTTCTATTCTGGGCCCATATTTCCAATATATTACAAGAGGTACATAAGATAATTATAGTTTGCAAATAATAGCTAAATATTATTCAGGATGTAAAACTAGTTTGTAACGCATAAACTTTCAAATTTCACAGAAATTAGTTACATAATTAAATTAACAATGTGTAAGCATATATTTGATATGTGTTAGTGTTCTTATTTTTGATATATACTGTAAATTTGTAATTTGAATAACATACGTTCACACACAGATACTATTATATATAATTAAACAAGGAAACATTCACATACACAAATCACTTACTGCACTGTTGTCTCACTGTTTCTCACTTTGTATATTTACTACACTTTTACACATTTACTCCCGGCACAGCCACTTCGGAGTAACTTACCTCCCTCAGGAGATGACTTCTGGAAGTGGAGGTGTCCTCCTTCGACCCATCGGGAGTTTCTTTCTTCGGGAATTATCACTGCTCAGTCGCTGGTCGCTGTCGGTTGAAACGGTTTCTAAGTGCCAAGAACCTTTCTTTGGCTGCTTGTGAGGCCAGATTGCAAGCTGCATCAAGAAAGTACCACAATTCCTGGTCACGCAATATGTCAAAAATGCGCCTGCCCTGTAATATTTGCTGATACGGGGTTCTTTGTTCTGCTGTTGAAATACACTCCCATACAACATGTTCCGGAGTGCCCTCGTTTCCGCAATCACAGCTACCATTGTCCACTATTCCTCTTCTTTGCAAGTTCACTGTTGTAAGGGCCATGACCCGTTATGTAATGTACCAGCCCAGGCGATGGGTGAAGATGCGACATTTTGAGTCTTTCACAGACACTTGGAAACATATCATATGTCCTTCTTCCTGTTGTGCTAACATTCCACCTTTGCTGCCATTCTTCCAATAACAATTTGTTTACTTCTGCAGCTGTTGTTGCTGGTGCTCCCGTGATTCTCTCTACCTGTTCCGCATTCCCTTTCCTGAGCCAGTATAATGCTCCCCGCTTGCGAACTTCCAAGTCCAGTGGCCACACCCCCAGTGCTACGGTAAGGGCATCAGTTGCTGTTGTTTTATAAGCACCACTCAGCCTGATTAGAATACTTCGCTGTGTCCTCCTCAAAAGTTGGCTGGGTTTTGCTTTTCTGAGGTGTTTCGCCCAGACGCTGGCTGCATACCCTACAATTGATGTTAATATTGTGTTGTGGTATATTCGAATAATAAGCGGTGGAAGTTGGAAACGCCTTTGCCCCATACTGATTAGTTTATTCATGACTGAGGTGGCTCTCCCACATGCTTCCTCCATATGGGCCATAAAATTTAAGCTTTCGTCTAATTTCACACCAAGGTATCGACTGAAGGGACTTCTTCTTATTGTAACTCCGTCTATTTTAATGGTTGGATTGCTCTGTAATCTACCTTTCAATAACATATAACAGGTTTTTTGAGGTGCTAATCTTAGTTTGACTTGTCTGCACCATCGACTGAGTTCACGCAGAACCTTTGCGCTTTTAGCCTCAATTTCGGCTCTGGTTTTACCCTCTATAATTAAGAACAGGTCATCTGCAAAGGCAACAAGTCCCAGGAGTTCCGGCATTCTTTGCAGCCTTGCCATTCCCGGTTCAAGCCCAATGTTCCAAAATATTGGACCAAAAATGGATCCCTGTGGGCAACCCTTTGTTAGCTTTTTATTAATGGATACTCCAGGACACCTGAGTTTAACATATCTGTTCTTACAGTAATCTTTAAAGGAGTTATACAAGTTCTTTGGACAATTAAGTTCCTTAAGCCTTGCAAAAAGTGCAGGCCACCATAGATTATCAAATGCCCCGGATATATCGACAAGAATCCCTATCACGTAATTCTGATTTGAGTTCTGTATCAGATTCATTGTCTGGTTGATTGCATCCTCTGTAGATCTCCCCGCTCTGAATCCATATTGGTTTGGGTTCATCCCTTCCTTCTCCCAATGTTCTTGTAACCTCTTGCACAGCACCTTTTCTTGTATTTTTCCCAGCACGTTTAGCAAGCAGATGGGTCGATATGATTTAGGCAATTTTGGATCTTTATCATCTCCCTTCTTGATGATTAATATCTCACTCTGCTTCCAGATGTTTGGTACTCTTCCCTGATGCAGGCATGCATTATAGAGCTTACACAGAGTGGGGGCTACTGGCACTACCAGTTCTTGTACTACTTCAGCTGGAATACCATCCGGACCCGGAGCTTTATTCCTGGACAAGGCATTTATTGCTTGTACTACCTCGAAGATGCTAATATCTGGAGTGTCGGTGGTACTTTGCCTATGTTGGTCAATTTCCAGACGGAGCGCTCTGTGCTCCATCTCGTCATCTTCCACTTTATCATCTGGAAGGAGTTCTTGGAGTAACACTTCTGCAGTAGATTTCCAGCTCGTAGTCATGGTTCCATCTTGTTTCTGCACAGTAGACAGTGTAGTTGGGGGTTTTACCTTTCCTGCTGCAATTTTGTATGGAATACCCCAGGGGTTTGTACGCAAGTTTGTTTTCACAAATGTTTCCCAACTTTTTTGTTTAGTTAGTATTAACAGTTCTTGGAATTCACTCTTAATTTGTCTGTATCTTTCCAGGAGCTGTCCTCTAAAATTGGAGATGAGGCAACGTTGGTAATCTTTTCTTGCTTTGTGCATCCTTTGTCGTAGTCTTTGAAGTCTATCTGTCCAAGGTCTGTCAACTGTGCCAATGATTCTCTTTAGAGGAATAGATCTCCTCATTGATATTTGGAGTGCCCGGGTAAGGTCTCTTGCTGCTCGATCTACATCATTATCATGTAATAGGATTTCCTGTTGTGCAAAACTTTCCCTCAGCCTGTTCCAGTCTGCCCGTCGGATGTTGTAATGTACCTTGGAAATCTGCGCCTCCGATGTGTCAAAATCATTCCTCCCTCTGACCAACTCAAAAGTAATGACATTGTGATCGCTGGTAGTTAAAAATTCTAAAACGTTCCAATTCCTCAATAAGTTCCCACATCGCAGATTGGTCAATGTTACATCGATGTTTGACCTAGCTCCTGCTCGGTTGCTATATGTGTAGGGTTTATGTGGTAGATTTCTTACTTCTAGATTCAGTTCACTAATAGCTTCCACTAAAAGCTCGCCTCTCGTATTTGTCTCCCCGCTGTGCCAGAGTTCGGATCTAGCATTGGCGTCAGCCATTATCACTATTGGTCTGTTTTCTAGGGCAGTGCACACTTCTCTTATTTTCCCAATGTATGGTTCAATGGGATCGCTATATTGAAAATACATGTTGACGAGAATTACACTACCCCAGTCAGCAATGAGCTCCACACATGTCGTATGTTCATCACAGAACTGCACTATCTTAGTTACAGTAACTTGTCTGGATAGCACTACTATTGCTGTCATAGGGTTTCTACCTGTTGAGATTATCTGTGACGATGCCGGCATGTAAGGAATCTTCCCGAAGCATGAATGTGTCTCCTGAAGGCATATGACATCCCATTTATGTTCCTCTGATAGCTTCCTCACCTCATGCAGAACCAACTTGCTTCTCCTGGCGTTTAGTTGTGCAATTCGTAGCATACAAGACATTTTGTGTTTTATGGATGTCTGGTGTGGACGTTGCACTGTGGCCACGGGAGTTGTGAATCGAAAACTATACGCCCATGAGTTAATACGTACTGTTTATATATTTGATCGGGATCAAAAGTTTCATTCCTTCTTTCGAAGACTTTATGCACAAGAGAGAGAAGCTGAGAAGTCTCTGTAGGAATATTGATGGATTTTAGATGTATACGATCAATCGCTTCTAGCTGAGGGAAGGTTACATATTTACCAGCCGGATGCGCTATTCGAGTTAGATGCCTCAGCGCCACATTGAGATTCGGAGCCTCCTCCAGTCGACCGAGTTTTAAATTAGTTTCAAAATCACTGTATATTGTTTTAGGGTTTATAGAACTGCGTCTGTCTGCTATGTTTCCAAAATTCAGCGGTTGTTCCACCAATTTTGTACTCGCTACAGGTCGTGAGTAATGTTCAACCCCATTTGGTCTGTCAGTATTCCAACCCAGACCAATCCTTTTGACATAAGGATTCCGGGGATGACTGGCGGAACTCGAAGAGATTTCGTTGATCTGTAATGAGTGGTCGTCCGTCTGCGTTCCAACATCTTGTTTCTTACGATTCTTCTCCATTTTTAGTTTCTCTCTGAAGCAGGCAGCCCTTTTTGCATTTCTTTTTTGTCTTGAAGGGGGATTTCCTTTCGTTTTTGTGGTCTGCTTCCCAATTACATCCTCAACTATTTTCCTAATTACATTTGCCAGTTGAGAGTATATGTCGTTTCCCATATCTATTCCTTGTAGTAAACTATCCATAATCAGTCCTGTTTACAGCTCGTTGTAGGAGTAATTGGTAGGTAAGACACTCTTTGCCCTTCTTGTTGCAGCTTTTGCCCCGTCTGTTACACGGTATGCATATTGAAGGTTGAGAACTTTTCTTGCACTGATCCCTTTGGTGGTTTTCTTCTCCACAGTGTGAACAAGAACTATTGTTCTTCTTGCAGTGCTTACTGACGTGTCCTAAATCCAAACATTTATTGCATTTTGGAACGACAACGTAGTCTTTCACTGTAATAGCAGAAAATTCTATGAAGACTTTCTTTTGCTGCAACAGAAGTTTCCTAACAGAAGGACTCACCTCCACAACATGATGAACTGTTGCTCTTTCTCTAGGTCCAGTTTTAAATTTTGGTTGAAAACCTTCCATAAATTGTCCTTTCTCTATTTTAACCTCAAGGTTTTGCTGGTAGACAGCATCAGCAAGGTTGTCTACATGAATTGTTATTGGTATGTCGTAAAAAATCATGAGTGGCCTTCGTTTTCTAGGGAGTTCACATCGCATCTTTTCAGCCAGTTCCTTGTTATTTAGGATTTTTTGCGAATCTTCAGGAGATTCTGTTTCCACTATAATGGCATTGTTAGTTGTGCGAATTCTGTTGATTCTAATTTTATCCCTCCCAGGTTTTATGATTTTTGTAACTTGTTCAGCCACTTGCTTCGGGTTCTCCCCCCCTTTGGAAGTAATGAAAACCGCACTTTTTGTGGACTGAGTGATTTTGGGATTCACACCGGTCGATCCTCCAGATTTCGCCATTGCAGCATAGCTGGGGGCTATTTCTCCTCTATTTTGTTTGAGTTGCTCATTTTCTTTTTTAAGTGTTTCATTTTCTTTTCCTAGCTGAGACAACTGGCCCTCTAAGAAGGCGATGTTTATTGCCCAGCAGGCTAGCTTATCTTTTATCTCTCTAACTCTAACTTCAGTGAGTTTTTGGCCGCAAATATCGTTTAGATGCTTGACTAATTCCACATACTCGTTTCCGATTTTTTCACTACACTGGTTTAAAACCCTGTCAGAGTTTTCTTCTGGCGACCCCATGTTGGCGGCAGCAGAAAAGTTGTTTACTGTAGTGACTCACCGCAGCTGATCGCCGGCATCAGGTGTCCGGCGAGGCGTGTGCGCCGCGCGAAGCCGCTGAATCGGCAGAGCACCGCTGGCAGTCCGCGAGGCGCCGACTCAGCTCGACAACAGCGCTCGCGGCGAGGAATTGTTCACACTTCAGCCACGTACAAATCAATCGATTATCACTCGATAAACACTCAACGTTTCGAAAAGGCTTTACGTCCCTTCGCGCACAGGTCTTAGAACACTTTCTTAAACTATGTGTTTTGTACCAAACACTTAAAGTTTCGTTTTTCCACAAGTATCGCGATCAAAAGCGAGAGCGACCCGACACGACGCGGCGGCCATCTTAACTCATTACCTCGTCTAAGAGAGACTGGAAACATTTTGCACTGACCAATGTGTAGTGACTGTACTGGTTACCTAGGGAAGGATGGATACAGACGATAGTCAAATTCTGCTTCCCAGCTATTATTTTAATACAAAACTTACTCTTCTCTACACATAGCATTGTGTATCACTGCACAGTCACTAGACGAATTTTATTTTCTCCAGGAGTCGTGTGGGTGTCACAACCTTTTCCTGCTTTGGTTGTTGGCTCTTGGTTGATGTAGTTGGGTTGAGTTGCTGCCTGGACCAGGGTGGACAAGTTGCACCACTTCAGAGTACCCACACAATGTCCACCTTAATACAGGTGCAGCACTGTAATTATTTCTTGCCACTTTGTTGACTTCATTTTTTTTTTATGCTCACCACACTGCTGGTTATGGTGACCAATCAGCAGGTGATCATAACATGTCACAGCCTTCCAGCAGTGGCTGCTGCGCCAATGTGAAGTGCAGTGTTGATCATTCATAATTTATCTTCTACAATTCCAGTACAATGAGGAAAAACAGAATTTGAGACAGGGATTCGAACTGGGGATCTCATGAACCGCAGCCTTGTTATGGTGTGATGTGATTTGACTCATCGATTTAATAGCAGGGAGGTTATATATATGTGATAACGGGGGTTCTTATGGCCTTGCAGTCAACTTGTGAGTGTCTAGATTAATTTGGGACGTGTTCTTAGAAGCATCTTAGGATCTTAGATTATCTTCCAGGCTATTACAGATTAACTATTTGTGGGCACCAAGATTTTATTTGTCAGGATAAGGATATTTGACACTAGGGCGATCTTTAATATAGCAGGGATCCTGAACTGCTCTAACAGTGATATACTTAAAATAGATCTTACCTTGCCGATATATCACAAACTCTTCCACATAATTATCTGAAATAACACGAGTTCTAACCTAACGACTGTAAATGACTGGGGCAACACAACTGATAATTTAAACGTACTTTATTTATCAACGCCTAACCATACATTTATCTGCAATTCTGTCTAACATTATGCTGGAAGGGAAACGACACGCAAGCATAGATACAATTGTTATCAACTTACTAAATAAGAGTCTAATGGAAAGATAGCTTTACTGATTAAATACAAATAACTGAATAATTAACGATCCTGATTATAACCCGACATTACCAAATAAGCTTATCATGAGGCTACAACGTTATTACCACAATGGCAAACAACTCATATAAGTAACACAGACTGAATAATTTAACTACCATATTTTACCTAACCAAATAATAACCAATATGAGTCAATGCAAGGCAAAGCATGGCTTTGCCATGTGCCGAGGCACAGACAAGACATGCGTCTTACATCCTACATAGCTGCTGGCAGAATCGTTACTGAAACAAATAGAATAGAATGATCCGATGCTACGCTGGGGTTCTTATATGAGCGATCACGTGCTAAACACGTGATGCGTGCTTCGCACAGCAGAAGCACTGCGAGTCAGCATAAAATCTCACGTAACCACTGTCCGCTTGCTTCGAGCAACCTACGATATTCACAGACTAATATATCAAAACTCCCAATTTAAGCCCTAATGCACAGACTGCCTGTTACATCGACATTTGTTGTGAAAGGCTGCACAGTTGTTCGCTATTGCACAACACAAACTTTTGTTTTGTGAATAATAGTTTTCAGTTTGGTCATTGTATTGTGATAACGATTACTGTCTTAATAGTGTCATTCACCGCAGCCATTGACTACCCACCTCAGATGAGAATATTTCGCTACCTGAAACGTGCTTCGCTGTTAACTTCTTCTTTAATAGTTCCTTTTAGTACCAGAAATAATTCATATATATATATTTTTCAACGAAAGAAGGCTCAGTTTTTTTTCATAAATTCATTTTAATAAGAACGATAACTATTCTAAACCAACATCCCGTCATACAGTCTACATGGGTCGTAGCTTAAACTTCATTTCCAAAAATTGCAGGTTAGTGAATTAGTAATCTCATTTCCCGAAGCGACGTTTTCTTTTAGAAGGTTCGAGTTCATCTGTCTGTCCGTTGATAATAACCAACGAGTTGTAACCGAAAATCCAAAGCACATATACATTTAATGTTATACATGGAACTTTAATCTTTCAATTAATTTTATAAAGTTATTGCGTTTTAGTATTTATCAGCCCCGTTACATACCGTAACATTTATGATGTTGAGGGATTCATGTCTGTTCAGTATTTGTTTCACACTCACATTCCTTATTTACATGTATGCTGCTAATGTTAAGAAAGCGACCTGGTGGCAATTTCCCTAAACACCCATCTTGCCTCTTTTTTGCATCCAACTACATTTACAAATTTTAACTTTTAATTCTTTCAACGTTCTTGGCAAATTAATCATCATTTCTCTTGGTAACTTGTTCAAAACCCTGACACCCTTACCTAAAAAAGAGAATCTTCCTACACCCTTGTACCTGAAATCGACTGCCAGCTTGTGGTTATGATCATCTTTTCCCTTCCATGCATTAATTTCAATTCTTACACCATTATCTTTCCATCCCTCATCACCAATATATGACTTGTACACTCCCAGGACCCTCTTCGCCCTCCTTCTGTCTTCCAATGAGACCCATTCCAGCTCTTCTATCATATCAGTTACTGATTGTGTTCTGCGATAATTTCCAGAAACAAATCTAGTAGCCCTTCTTAACACCTTCTCCAACTCCTGTATTCGATACTCAGAATATGGATCCCATGCCACACTTCCATATTCGAGCAATGGTCTGACCAAAGCTTTGTAACCCAATTCCTTGACTTCTCTCCTACATCCCCTCATCACCCACTCCAACAAATTCAGAATTTTGAAATCTTTTCCTACTACCTGTCAAATGTGTTCTGCCCAGTAAGCTTGTTATCAAATGTAATGCCAAGATATTTACAAATCTTCAATGAGCAATTGTTTCCCCACCTTATAATCATAATAAACCTTTAGTTTTTTTTTATCTGTGTACCTAATAAGCTGACTCTTCTTTGCATGTATCTTCATCCCATGTTTACCAACCCAACAAGATATCCTGTCCAGATCACCCTGCAAGTGGTCTGAGAATGTTGTGCAGCTGGTCTGCAGATAAACCAATATTGATCATTTGGTGAATATATATTAAGGATTGGTCTATATGTAACTCATTATTAATGGTCCATTTGTAAATTCATAACTGTGTTTCTTCTGAAATTTAAAATATGCTTTTAAATTTATGATGTTATAGTGGTACAGTACAACAGCTGCTCCCAAATTTTTTGTCCTCAGAACCCTAATTGATCATACATTTTTTGGCAGATCCCCATTTTTGAAATTACCAAATTGACTGTAACTTGTAGTTTTAATATTTTCATATTTTACTTGAAAAGAAAGAATAAATTATAAATGAAAAATAATTATTATCAGCATTATAAAACATTTACATACAAGATAATGCAACGTAACTTATTTAATGCAATGTTGTTGAAGGCCATTTTTCCGCAGTTGCTGAGTAATTTAATTCATAAAATAACGCCAATACAACTGTATAATGTAGGTTTATTGCCGTACGCGTTTCGCCTCTCCTCGAGGCATCATCAGCGACGAATCTATTTTAACATTTACATTTTATTTACAAACTTATTTGACATGACGCTAAATTGATTTATTTTCTTATTATTTACACTTACTATTTACATTAGTGGATTTCAGGATAGTAACCACCCATCTTTGCTTTCTCTCCAAAGCATGTTTCCGTTACAGCCATTTGTCTTTGCTGTACTGTACACGATATAAACATTGCGTCTTCTACAATTCGCTTGTTTTCGGTGGCCATCTTATTTTATTTGACGGATTAAATGTTTTAACATATTTACTTATAATAGCACCAGAATTAAACTTAATGTTTGACAATTGAACACAAAGAACTGGAGCTGTGCTTGTTTTTGGTGTAAGTGTAAGCTGAAAAGCCAGTCTCGCATTGGTAAGTCGTCACAAACGGAGGCAGAACCATGATAGCCTTCTCACGGTGCGGTTATGTCTCTTTTCAACAAACATTTTATTTAACTCTCGGACAGAAGATGGAACCCCTGTGACCCTTCCACGGAACCCCAGGGTTCTGCAGACCACCTTTTAGGAACCTCTGAAATACAATATGTCCCAAGTATTAATGATATACATAAAGGTAAAAAAATTAGGCCCATATAAGTTAGTGGTCTAGTCAGCAGAATCATTTTTGACATTTTACTGGTGCCGTGCCTAAGCTTGAAAAATGGTGTCTTAGTTGTGATAATTGCGAATTTTATTCAAGAAGCGTTGCAGTTTCGTCAACATATCACCTCTTCTGATAACTCTGCGATCTAGGGATAACCCTTGACACATTATTGCGCGCTGACTTTGTAGATCAGAGAAGGGTTTTTTTAGCGTAAGTGACAATTCATTTTGTGGTTCCCTACTGCATCTCATTTTTTTCTCTGAGGCCCTGCATTAATCATGACTAGATCCAGCAATGGTAACAGTGAGCCATGTATGAGGATGGAGTTTGAGTAATAGCTGAAACGCCACCCTCGACTGGCTGACTGCGCTTCATCAGGAAACACAGAGTACCCCACGCCATTGTTGTGAGTAATCGCGTTTAAAAGTCCCAACACCAGTAGCCTCATTGCGCCACTTTTAAGACGCATTTTCAGAAACTGTGTATTTTCTGAGAGTCTTGGCACAAAATTAGAGCCACTTAGTACCATCAAACACTGTGATAAGCTCGGTGAAAACGCTACAAGAAGCTGCAGAAGTTTAAGCCAGAAGATGGGGAACACATTTTATCATAGCTCATATGTTCGGATGGCCAAGATATTTCTAGAGGGCCATGGGAAACCACTTCGCAATATTCAACAGTAAATAAATAATAATAATAAAACACTGTGTAATTGAAGTTATCCACAGCTGGGCAGAAAACCGTTAATCCATCAATGGTTAACTAACAAAGTAAGTAACATTGCAAAAATTTAACTTTTAATTTAACCTAAAAAATCATTAACGCTCTTCTTAACTTCCATTACACTGAACTTGTGTTAACTTTAGTCCATTACATTGGTTGTTGACGTCATTTCGTTTGTTAGAATAGCACGCCACGGCACAATGGTATGTTTGCGAACGTCGGATAGCCGACAAGTTAGGTAATGCGAAGTGCAAGTAGTATAACTGTTATGCTGACGTGCGAGCAGGAACGCGATGGTTACACATTTCAAATCCAAACAGTAATCGATGTTAATATTTTTATAATTTTACTTTTTTTAAAATATAGTGCCACTTTTTAGTTCGTGTTGCTTTGGAGTTTGTTAGTGAAATAAATGAAATTGATATTCATTAAATAATTATGTTATTGAAACTGGAGCTCTAGCAATTGTTGATGAATGCAGCAATCCTAGCAATAGCAACGAGAAGATTAAAAAATCCTTGGCCACATTTATGTGGTATTATTGCATAAAAATCAAGATTGGGAGAACAGTCAATTCATGAATTCAAACTGTGTTTGCCTAAACTTTGTGCAATCAAGGCTCAAGTTTCAAGCCTTAATAATCTTAAACAACACACGAGTAGGAAGCTGACATACAAATACTTACAGATTGAAAAAAAAAATGAAAGCAGGATCAACTCATTGGTGAAAAAAAAAAAAAAAAACTCAAATCAAAGAAAACTGCATTATTTGTGAACCTACTCCCGCTCTCTGTTGACCTAAACACATATCATGCACATGGTAGGACGGACGGCAGTCGCTTGGTATAGAAATCAATGCTTAATTCATTTTCAGTATAGGAAACGCAATCTGCTCCAACGTCGCGCCACGTTGACGCTCACACAGCGAATTCCATCGTTCAGTTCAAATAAAATTCACCATAAATATGTTAGAATGCAATGCACACTGAAATTAGAGGTTTTGAAATAAAATTAATTATTTGGTAAAAAGTTCAACAGCAACTTTCTTGTTAATTTTCAAGTATCACCATATAATAATTTGTTTAAATATTATTTACATTCTGAATGAATTAGGACTTGATAATAAAACAACTGAAATAATTAAAGAAACACTAACAAATACGACGTCCAAAGTAAAATGTATGGGAGAAATTTCCGAGGCGTTTGAAATTAATTCAGGTGTGAGACAGGGAGATGGTCTGTCTCCACTACTTTTCAACTGTGGATTAGAAAAGGTAGTGAGGGAATGGAGAAAAGGCATCAACACAAAGGGTGCTCAGCTGGGAAGAAATCCAAATAAAATCAAAATAGATTTTCTAGCTTTTGCAGCTGACATGGCGGTAATTACTAATTCACTGGATAGTGCAAAAGAACAAATCGAAGAACTAGATAAACAGGTAGCCAAAGTAGGATTACATATATCTTTTAAAAAAACATAGTTCATGACAAACATCAATGATGCTCCTCAAAATCTTAAACTTCGCAATGGTACAATAGCTAAAACAAATTGTTTTGAATATTTAGGAGAATGGATAAGGAAATACACAAAAGAAAAGACGGCGATAGAAACTAGAATACATAAAATGGAAAGATCATTTCATATGACAAAGAACGTAGGTATATAACAAAAAATCCTTATCATGGAACACAAAACTAAGGCACTATCAAGCAGTGGTTAGACCAGAAACGTTGTATTCGGCAGAAACGCTTAAGCTAACAAGATATGGGGATCTTGAAAAACTGGAAAAAGTAGAAAGAAGAATCTTGAGAAAAATACTGGGACCCAAACCTAATAGTAATGCTGAATACAAATTAAGACCAAACCGAGAATTATATTCGAAAATAGAAAAATTAACAGTTATAATGAGGAAAAGAAGACTGAAATTTTACGGGCACATATACAGAATGGATAGTAATAGACTAACAAAATAGATCTTCACCTTACTGAACAAATACAAATCCAAACCCACATGGTTCACTGAAACTGAAAAGGACATGAAAAATGCTGGAGTGAAAGCAGATACAATAGACAACAGAACACTTTTCAGAGAAGTAATTCACAAGGCAGGTTTTCAGGAGAGACAGAAATACATAAGGGGAAGGAAATGGACCCAGGAACAAAAGGAACAACACTCTCAAAGAATGAAGGAAGTTTCGAAGCAAAGAAAATTAAATACAAAGAAACATAGCCAAAGTTGATTTATCGTACCCTAAAAAAGGGTTATTCCAAATAAAAATAATAAGATTGCATAAAAATGAATTTATGTGAGTAGTAGTACTTATTTAAAAATATACCCATTTGAGTTCATCACCTGACCCGCCAAATTGACCAATTCTTTTTTTTTTACGATCTAGCCATTTCATAAAAAGGTCCCTTGTTCAAGGTCAGGTCACACTTGACATGTCACTGCACCAACACTTTTCTTATTTTTGACACTCACTCGAGTGGAGTAAGTTCAAACGACGCCGCGTGTCGGCAAGCACTCGGCCGTCATTTGTTTCGTTTATTTTCTGATGGTGCGGACGAGTGTTGGGGTGGTGAATGTGAGAAAGCACATAGAGACAGTCTAGAAATTAACGGTGTTTTATGACCAAATGTTGTTTTCGTGTTATTGATTGACTTAAGATGTGTATTTTTTTTCCTTCAACCTCACATCCAGGTTCAGGAGATGTTCATAAAATGTAGTGAGAGCCCTAGCATGTTCATATTAACAAAAACAAATCTTCGTCAATAGTGAAGATTGATTTTAAGACCCGAAAAATAGCAGGCGAGAATAGGACTAGAAACAAGTAACTCCCATCTTCGAATCGCATACCATAACAATCTGAGCCTTCAGCCGAATCTAGAAGTACTGAGAAACATATATTAAAAGGTAATATATTTTATGGATATTAAAAATAAATATTATAGAACAACAGTAAATTTATTTTAGTAAGTTTGAATACTTATTTTTTATTTCATCTAGATTAGAAGGTAATGGTGCCTGATTGAGGTTCTGAAGGTTCCTGGTTCCAGATGAAATTTTACGGGTCTTAAAATTGATACTCATCTCTGGCAAAACTTTAATCTCTTAACGCAAAGATGATAGAACGCTCCACGGTTCGAATTTCACATAAATCCATGTCTCATTTTTAAGTTGCGTGGCAACAACAGAGGTGGACTATGCAGGCCCGCCGCTAGCTGTTTGAGTGCCCGCGTGCAATACCGATTATGCCGCCCCGTATCTAACTACAGCCAGTGGTGGATCCAGGAATTATCGAACCGGGTCAAAAGAATGTGAGATTGCCGCCCCCATTGTTGCCACACCGAAAGTTGCCGGCCACCTCAAGCAGCTGTTGAGCTAAAAAAAAAAAAAAAGGTCGCCCGCTCCATAACAGGCTGCAAATTTCGTCGCGGCGACAATGGAATGACAACTATCCTGGGGCGGCGACTGTCGATCACTCGATTTGCCGCCCCCCTCGACCTGCCGCCCGCGTGCGGTGCACGCCTTGCACGCCCGCTTATGGCGGCCCTGGGACTATGCAGCCAATAACAAACTCTGTGCCTAGAAATTATTATTATTACTATAAAGAATCTAAATGTCAAAATTTAAAGTAAGATATATAATTATCTCATTTTTATTAACAAAAAATATTGAGTGAAGCAAAAGGAACCTCTAACAAAACAAACATGTTAAATCTTAAGTGAGTAACCCTTGACATTTCATTGTGATTGCATTCTTACCCATAAGATTCTTTGATTGCAGCACAGTGTGAAAATTCGTTAAGACTGCGTCGAAATACTGTTTTTATATATTAAAGATCAACGAGTGAGGTAAAAAAAATGAAACATTCTAATGTACTTTAATATATTCGTAGATTATTAAGTATGCTTACACAAAATGAAGTAAAGTACTCGGTGCTAGAGTATGGGTGGAAATCCTAGCTGTGACTCACAACTCATTTTTAAGAAAATATTTGAACACTAATTCCATGAAGCAAACATTAAAGGAGACTACAAATTATGTAGGAACACAACCATCATAGAAACAAGGGAAGTGAGGAGAACACAGCCGACTATTGCTGCAGACTAGTATCGGACAAGTATTGCCGCAACTTATCTTGGTTTACTACATGATGGTGATTTTGTGTTGTTCTTTGCTTTTTGTGTGTCGTGGTCTCAACGACCTTGTCTATGTGTCCCGCAGCCTTGGCAGCTCTACCACTACGTGTCTGGTTTTAGGTTTTGGGTTCTCTCTTTATTCACATTAGGGGGGAAATGGGCTATGGACGCCTTTGGCGCCCTTAGGTTAAAACCCCCTCAGGGTTCGTTTTTCAGCTGGGGATCATCGCCGTGATCAGCTACATCAGCAGCTGGACAACCTTCCCCAGCTGGGTTTCTCATATTTCTCCGTGGTCGCAACACCTGTGCTGCAGGTGGCTCGTTGGTTCCGTCGACGGCTGCGATGAGAACCAGTTTATCGCCGTCGGTCGCCGGTTCTCCTGTTGGCCGCGGGAGGTCCTGTTGACCTGGTCGGCTGCCCTGACATCTGCTCTGGTTGCTGGTTGGGTGTGGCCCTGTTGGGGTGGTCTCTCTCCCTCGGATCGAAGTCACTTCCTGACTGGACAGCCTCCGTAGCAGGCGGCGTGGTCAGCACCACAGTTCGCACACGTTAGCGTGGCATCACGCGGTTGTGTGCAAACCGTGGCGCTGTGATTTCCGCCACACCGTACACAGTGCACCTGGCTTCGGCAGTCCTTTGCCAGGTGCCGGTAACGTTGTCAGTGGAAACACTGGACGATTCCAGCTGGCTTCTTGGAGGGGCGCTTTGCCCGCTGCCTGGTGGCTCGACTGGTTGGCTCGTGGGTGTCGGCCTTCGGGTTGGGGGTCTGCTCGGCGGCTGGGCGTGGCACGAATTCTGTTACCCCACGTTCCTGGATTGTGGTGGTGGTGGCCGGCTCCTGGCTACCAAGATGTTCCATGGCTGTCTTGATGTCATCCTGGTTGGGGCTGGTATATAGACAGCCAGCGAGTGCCAACCTTGTGCTGGACGGGATGGTGGCCAGTTGACTGAGCACCTCCCTCATGGCGCCATGGTGTGTGGGTGGGACCGCTTGGGAGCAGCTGGTCCAGTGACCATTCGCGGGTGGTTGGCTGGTCCTTGGAATGTTGCTTGGTCCCCTCGTTGTTCCGGTTGTTGGGCGACCGTTCTCCGCTGCTACTCTGTGCGTCTGGTGCCGTTGACGCAAAGAGGCTGTAGTACAACTCCTCGAAGTACCGTTCACAGTCGAAGCCTTCCGCGAAGATGCAGGGGAATGGTACTCGTCGCGTCCAGTCCTTCCCTTCATTGACAACTGGCTTGGCGAGCACAAATACTTCTAGTTGTAGAGTGTACAACACCTGTGTTTGGCTGTGCTGGGAATTTCCCAAATGTACACTCTGCTCCAGACTCGCACCCGGAGCTCGATCATCCACCGCTCTCCTTTCTCGGCGAGGAAGTTCTCGACCTCTTGGAGTGAGAAACGAAGCGCCTTGATGCGGAATCTCTGAGTCTCTTCGGTACACTGAAGATAGAGTGGGTAGCCGACTTTGTACTTGTGGTCGTCATCTACAATAGTAGACCATGATGCGTCTCCCAGGGCTGCGAGTGATTCGGCCAACAGTGTAACATGGCAGCTTGAGTGGTTCGAGTCCCCGCTGTATCGTCCTGATGCAGGGAGGTTTGATGCGGGGCACTCACTATCAGTGCCTAACCGTGAGGTATCATGACTCTCCCGGGGACATGGTGACGACGTTGTGCGGTCTACCACGTCTAGGTGCAGCGGTTGGCCGTCGCTGTGTAACAATGATTGGTCGTCACAGCTGCGTGCCGGCTGTTCCCGTGGAGCACCCTCGTGGCGCTCCTCCACGTTGGGAGTGCCGGCTCAGGCCGACCTTCCGCCACCCCTGTGGGGCGCAGACTGCCACGGCGCGTCAGTTGCGGCCAGGAGCTGGCGAGGCTGCTCCCGTGGCGCCTCCTGGTTGCCGGCAGTGCACCAGGCGTGGGCTCCAGACGCCCCCCTCCCCAAGTGGAGTGGTGGAGACTGAGGTCGGGCGGTCTGCGCAGCAAGTAGATCCCGCGGCGCTCATGCTGCCACCTGGTGGCACTTGGGCATATCGTCGAGCGAGAGTGGGAGGCACTTCCTTCCATTGGTACGCGCACAACTAGAGCTGCTCGACGAGACGTCTGCACGCGTTGACAAACTTTGCACTGTACATGATGGTGACGGGTTGGACTGGTAGATATGGAGAAATGTTTTATAAAGAGTGTTTAAAATTTTTCAGTTCTTTTGTGACAGAATGTTGGTGTGGTCAAAAGTATTTTTTTTCTTCAATTCTAATTCCAGGTACATTACATGATTGTAAAAAAAAAATTCTCTATCCGTCAGATGCTGTGACCAAGTTTGCCAATTTTTTTGGAGCAATAAAAGTATATTTCCGTTTTGGGATACCAAAAATAAAGTTTATTGTATAGAAATGGTGAATATTTTTTTTTGCTATGTTTTAATAGTTATTTTCTATTACTTTTAGATATGGTCTGATGATTCTAAGGCCCCCATTTAAAATCATCATTTTGACTAAAATATTTACAAGCCTTAAAACTGACCATCACCTCTAGTAAAGCTTTTGACTTGATAAAACCAAAACGTTTGCATGCCACAAGGTTAAGCTGGTAGGATAATCAGTTAAGTGTAATTTACGTTCTATATTTAAATAAAGTGTATCATAAACTCATTCTACGAGGCGCGTCCAGAAAGTAAGTTCCGTTTGGTAATAAAATGAAATTGTACACAGATACAGAAGAAATTTTTATTGCACAAAATTCTACAACTCTTAAACTACTTTTCCACATAACTGCCGAAATTTTGCAGGCATTTGTCATAGCGTGGCACCAGGTTTTGTATACCTTCTATGTTCAAATATGCCGCCTGTGTCTTCAACCAGTTGGAAACAGTTTCTTTCAGCTCGTCGTCATTGGTGAAGTTATGACCGCCAAGGAAAGACTTGAGATGTAAGAACAGATGAAAGTCTTGCCAGTTCTTCTGTAACCAAAGGTGGACGCCCACGTCGTTCTTCATCGTGCGCATCACTACGCCCGCCATTGAACTGTCGGACCCATCTTCTCACCATCGAATCACTCATTGCATTTGGTCCGCTAACATCGCAAATTTGCCGATAAATTTCACTTGGTTTCACTTTCCTCACATTCAGAAACCGAATCACAGACCTGATTTCACAGGCGGCGGGATTTTCAATCAACGCCGACATTTCAAACAAGCACAACAAAGTGTACGTAACTGACAGCGATCTCCAAATGCCGGACGTTCTTCCCCTTGATACACATCGTCTACAGCACATGTTCGGAACTGCAATCGCAGCGCTGCAGCGGAGATAAATTGAAACGGAACTTACTTTCTGGACGCGCCTCGTATATCAACTAAAAGTACCAAGTGAATAGAAATAAATATCAAATAAAACAAACACAACAAATCTGATGTAAGTAAAGATTGACATCTTATTTTAATTGTATTCAGAAATTTGATGAGCTTTCAATCCAAAGACTTTTTATGACTGTTTGTTAAGAAGTCATTGGGATAATTTTTTTGCACATGAGAGATTAAAAATGAGAATATAATGCGATTCTGATGAAAAAAAATATTTTATTGTACAATACTTTATTGCTTTCATAGATTATAGAGTACAACACAAAATAAAGTATAATACATTATAGGGAGCAACCCTAGCTATGATCCCAAACTTACTTTCACAAAAAAATTGAATACTGATTACACAAAACATCAATGTGAAAATGTTAAAGAAGACTACAGACTTAGTGCAAACCAATCTGTCACACAGATATTTGTGGACAGGAGAAGGGGTTTGCCATCACTCGGCTAACAATTGCTCCAGTGAACTGTCACAACAAAATTATAAAAGTGATCATTCTTAAGCAGCACACTATGAACACAGTTAGCAATAATTTGTAATACACAGTATGGTCACAGAGCCTGTTCTGTGGTTCTTTTAAATTCTTCCAGACTGAAAATGGTCCTGTAATCTTTGCATGAAAATAGACATATACGTGACAGATTAGATTTATGCTTTTTAAGGACAACAACAAACATACAAAGTACACAGTTATACATTTTTGAAATTCTAGCTATGACTAAACAGTGAAACAAATTTACCCGCACTTGAACAGGAAAGAGAGAAATTAAAATTTTCTTCAAAACTTCAAAAGAAAAATTGCCATTCACCCAAATAAATCTTCTGATTATTTTAAAGATGAATATACTATAAAAAATAGCTCTAGAAATTTTACAACATAAATCATTTTTTACTATTACGAATCTTGAAGACCACTAGATTGTGAAAATATTTTCCACAAACTTCATAAGAAAATGGACATTCACACAAAAGAATTTTCACTTGCAATTAAAGATTCACAGCACAAGTAAACTTCGACAAATTCAAAAAGAGAATGTGAATAATTTGAACAACTTTCTAATTACCAGACTGTGTGAAACTGACATCACATGAAAATGGGAGTTCTCCTGTATGCCTCGTTTGATGCCTTTTAAGATCAGATGATCGTCTAAAGGATTTTCCACAAACTTCACAGTGAAATGGGCGTACACCTATATGGATCATATGATGACTTTTAAGATTATGAGACTGTGTAAAAGATTTTCCGCAAATTTTACAGCTAAATGGGCGCTCTCCTGTATGACTAATACGATGCCTTTTAAGATCAAATGGTCGTGCAAAAGATTTTCCACAAATATCACAAAAAAATGAATATTCAGTCAAATGAATCTTTTGATGCTGCTTAAGATTAGCTGATCCTGTAAAAACTTTTCCACAAGTTTCACACGAAAATATTTTATCATCAGAGTGAATCATCTTATGCTCTTTAAGAGTGAGAGAATGTTTAAATGATTTTCCACAAACTTCACAAGAATATGGGCATTCGCCAGAATGAATACGCTCATGGACTTTAAGATGCTCAGGAAGAGTAAAAGATTTTTCACAAACTTTACAGGAAAACGGGCGCACTCCTGTATGACTCCTGTTATGCCTTTTAAGTTCAGAAGATCGTGGAAAAGATTTTCCACAAACTTTACAAGAAAATGGACGCTCGCCCAAATGAATCTTTCGAAGCCGTGCAAGATTAGCTGACCCAGTGAAAGATTTTCTAAAAATTTCATTTGAAAATACATTATGATCAGAATGAACCATCTTATGTTCTTTAATGGTTTCAGGCTGTGTTATATATTTTCCAGAAATTTTAGAAGAAAGCGGTGGTTCATTGGTATGAATTCCCTGGGGCATTTTAGGATCTACTGCTTGCAAAATAGGTTTCCCACAAATTTTGCATGGAAATGGGTACTCCGCCAAATGTGTTGTCCTGTTACTCCAGGTATAGGTAGTGATTGGATTCTCAACATTACTGTTGTTTTCAAGTTCTGTTGAAGAAAATTGCTGCTCCGGTCTGTAAATGTTAATTTCACAGTTGCAACATCCCCTAAAAACAGGAAAAATACTTTCAGACATAAGTCTTAAATATAATATTGTTTTACATTTTTAACTAGTAAATACATATTATATATATTAAATATAATATTCTTTAGTTTTAGAACAAAAAACACTGTATTTTTAAGTTACCTATAGTCCATCACTTGACAGTGAATACCCTTAGTTCGGAAAACACCTAACTAGCCATCAGAAAAATATAGTTTAAAAAAGAACACAAAATGCCATTTAACGGCAATATAATGAAAAGAAAGACCCAAATCTTTGAAAATGGAAACTAAATTATAATATTATCGATCTGTGAATGATAAAATTATTAAATTAGGGTTCTGTGTGAAATACTTGCTTTTTATAAAAGTCACACACACATTAGCATTAGGTAATGATATTTTTTCGTACCTACAGAAAATCTTAAATAATGAAACTAAGACTTTACATACATATACAATCCGTCATAGATATCTATATGGCAATATATATATGTCCACAATGTTAGATGATTATTTTATCCAATGCAACAATGATCACAAGAGATATCAGGAATTTGAGTTAAAATTCCACATTTATTAAATTCTCTAAAGTATTAGTTTCCTAAATTTTATTTCTTTTAAAAGGCCTTGGCAGTAATGACAACCAAAAACTATGTTTTCACCAGTAAATCACTTAATACTAATACTTAGATAAATATATTAATATTATTCAAGAAACAATCAACATTAAGTAAAATATTTGTATGCCTATTTTTATACAGATTGTAAAGATTTAAATTGGAAATTGATTGAATAAATAATAATGACACACACATATTTTGGAGGTTATCGGTGGTTTGTTTTATAGCATGGCATGACACTAACATTAAATTCAAATGCACTCCTCCCGTCGCTGTTCTCGGACCATAACATATAAATGCAAGTATCGTCGTTACAATTATACCAGTTATGCCAAACAACCTAGCTGATTATGGTAAAGGGTTGCCGGTTCACACTTAAAGCAACAACAACATGCAGATATGAATATACTACACACTTTTAATAACATGAAAACTGATACAACCCACCAAAGGTGAACCACCAAAAATCACTAACTTAATCTCACGGTGTTCCAGAGATTGCATCATTCGTAATTAGAAAAATATTTAAGTTAATATGTATCCGCCTAATTACACTCGTTGAAAACACAGTTCTTATAACGTCACAGTCACTACACGCATTTTGGAGTACCGCCGATATTCAGTAAACAGTTACATTGTTCTACTTTTGCGTTATCACTACCACACACCAGTACCGCGTTTGCAACATTCTTCAGAACTGTGCGGGTAAACATCTTCACAGATCGGTGGTTAGCAACAGACTACCGCCATATTCATGTGATGATCTTCTCACATTTATCAGTATCAATATTACCATTAATGGTGTTGTATCATTACAAGATGTTATTTCCGAAATGCCTTGATTATCAAATATATGACTTCATTTGATTTATTTATTACACATAGATATATTATACAAGATAACCTCTCATTCGGTAGAAATTCATTGTATGTACAGTTGAATTATCAACATTCTAAGAAAGTTGTACTGGAAACAAGAAGCAATAAAAAAACAAAATATTAAAAGATGTTAGACAACGATGATTACTGTCTCCAGCACATTTCAACCTGTATTACCATAAAGCACCAAAGCCTAAGAATGTGATGTTATTTGTGACAACTTGTTGGTAACATGAAGTAGTTCATTCTTTTGGCTGATATTATTTGCATGGAGCCCAAGCACGAGTCTCGCGGAGACCCAGGTTTCCGCAGAGCACACATTCAGTTTGGCTGTGTTAGATGCTACCATGTGAATGAAATTGGGCAGACTATATTAGTGA
>JARYHS010001113.1:3369482-3564132 GCA_031002005.1 Vandiemenella viatica
ACTTTAATTATAATAAAAGTGTGGTTTTTTTTTTTTTTTTTTTTTTTTTTTTTTTTTTTTTTTTTTTTTTTTTTTAATCTTCCACTGACTATTGTAGTTTTGTGACGCTTTTCCAAAACCAAGTTTGTTGAAAGTATTTTCTTTATAGTATTATGACTTATTTATGTATTTTCTATGGCCTGTGGGCAGTGACACAAGAACTCAAGCTTCATGAAATATAAAGTGTTTGGCCGAAGAATGAAAACAAATCATACCACTAAGTAATATTAAAAACATAAAATTCATCACACAAGACTGTTGTTCTGCATGGAGAATGTTCCAATCCAATCATAACTCTGTGAGGCCAAATCATTACATGACTGAATTGCCTGAACCTATCTGACATAACTCCATATTTAGTTCAAAACCTCTATACATAAGAAATAATTGGTTCTACACCTACATTAAAATCAAACATAAAAATTACTGCAGCATCAATACAAGAAAGGAAGCGTTTATCTTACCTTCTTTGTGAAATACTGCAGGTGTATTTATGAAGATGGAGTTTAGCTTTGTCTCCAAATACCTCTGAGCAATATGTGCAAACATACAAGGGAGCTGAAATAGCTGAGATATGGGCGAACACGTGTTCTATTAGATAACACCCGGATGAAAAAGTGTGTGCACATAAAGCACAAGCAATTTCATTTAATGATGGTACTGAAGGGTAACTTTCTTGATCTCTTGAAAACCGTGGCCACTCAACTTTGATACTGCTGATTGACTGACAACTTGCATAGAGCTACCACTGTTATCATTAGATATACTGGTATTGCTCACATCACATCGGAGTGGAAGTGTTCCCCTAGCTCCTAACCTCTCCACCATGCTAACATCATTTTGTCCATAACACAGAACTAAATTGCTTTGTTGCAAATCAACAACATCTGACCTGCAAAAAGGAATAGAGAAAACAATTTAATTTGATTTACTGCTAGTAATGGATAAATAATTACACCTCACTGAAAAATTACACAAGCAACAGAAATTATATGATATGCACATAACTTCTTCAAAGCAACTTACCTGACACTCATAATTATAGAAGTAACAATTGAAACAAAAGACGCAGGAGAAACAACTGCCAGTCTCTATTCAGTAGAGATCGATATATCCCATCTAGAAACTTTTATTTTATGGTAGGTTATGGTTCCCTTATACCCCAAGCAATTTGTTCTAGCAAATTTCCATTCACAAAAAAAAAATAAAAAAATTGAGTGTTTTAAATGGTTTATTGTTGTTAACTTTGCGAAAGAAGCAGTAGATTCAATGTGGGAAGACGTAATTTGTTTTGCGGTTTGCTTCTCAAGAATTAAACAATTTATATTTTTCCTTAGAAATTTTAAACAAATGCCAACCTGTGTTTCAATTTTGTCAATAACTAAAAAAGTTAAAGATTTTAAGAAATCTCTTCATTGAAAATTACATTCCTCAATAAATATTTTTTTTAAAAAATGTATCTTTCCTGGCCTAGTGCAAGAAGAGAAAAAGAGGATGCAAAAATCGTAAAAGCATGTCTTCTGCCCACTAAAATTCTGAAACACTATTTTAAAGTGGATTCACAAGAATAAATTTTGAAGACACATTTTTATTGATTCAGTACACGAATCTAATTTATGTTTTTTAATCACACATGACACTGTCACCAGCATTTGTCATAAAAATATTAAGCCATACATAACTCAAATTTACTAATGAAACTTTTTCACAACTACAATTAGACATCATTGACATTTAATATGGGCTAATTAATCGTCTTTGAAGAAAGTGGCACACCTCAACCAAGGTGAAAACTGAATGAATTTATATATCATATTTGCCACTGCTCTTATAATAAAATCAATATATTTTGCAGTCTTTTAGTAAATATTTTAATTTTATGGTAAAAATAAATAAAAAAAAACTGACTGTGTACCCCAGTTAATTCTCAACAGATGTCAAGGATAATAAGTAAAGTTGATTCTTAAGACTTCGGCAACCATTTTTGTACATAATTTATAGCTTTACGGGCTATGCCACGTCATTTATTGGATTACCTAAGCCTTCTTCAGAGATACTATTTACATTTATGTTCACGTAGCAATAGTCGCCAAGCATCGCAGAGGAAAGAGGCAGCAGAAATCTTAAGGAATTCCAACATCAATTAAGATAGCCACCTTTCCCTCTGCGATGCTTGGCGACTGTTGTTATGTGAACATAAATATAAACAGTATCTCTAAAGAAGGCTGGAGTATAACAACCAAAAGCTTAGATAATCCAATGAAAGATGCGGCATAGTCCATTAAGCTATAAATCATATATAAATAAAGTTGTTAATTTTGTCTGGTTACTAATCAGCAACCAAGAAAAGTTTGTGTTTTTACAAGTAATGTAATAACTTGGCTTTAAAAATGTTGTGAACCATAATTCTTAAAAAAAGCACCAATCACTGATCACCCTTTTTCTCAGAGAAGTATTTTTAAGGCAAATTAGTGATGTTATAATGCACTATGCTATTTACTTATAGTACTACTGGTGAAAGCTTAGGCCCTCACTAACACGACACAGCAATAATAATTTATCTGCTAAAACAATACCCATAGCTGTAACTTAGGGAATTATACAACTATATTAAAGAAAATAATAATTGTAATATGTCCTTATACCACTTACATAAAAAATAGTCGATGCCTACAGCTCTTTACATAAGATAAATTTAAAAAGCTAATTGGAAAGAATATAAATTATTAGTACTGGTATCGTTTTCTGTTCTTTTTTTTACTTTTGATAATCATATTTACTACTGGTAATAAATTATTGACTTTCTGTGTTACCTGTATGACATATTCCAACATGTTTGATAAGCAATTCAATAATTCATTATTTTCTTAGCAGCATTCTTAACCAATAAGATTTATCCAAAGGCGATCTGTTTTCAGAGTGGTTGTTTATATAAGTGATTTAATTCACCAACTTAATTTTGAAGAAGACCTATTGTTGGTACAGCTCAACTCTGATTATGGAAGCGACCAGGAAACTTCAATCCTCCAGTGGATCCAATCATGACATGTAGCCAGTGGTGTAAATATACAGGGTAGTTGAAACCAGTTAAAGTTTATAAATACACTTATCTCTTTTTTTTTTAGATTATGGCTTACCGCCTGGTTTCTGACTGTTTCCTTCCGACGTCTTCTGCCTCTATTCTATCCCACTGGAAGGAATTCAGTGACTCTATCTGTTAGTTCAAAGTGAAGCCCAAGAATATAAGTGTTTTCTAGTTTATATAACATATAGTTCAAGAGACAGAAATCATAGACCAGGGCAATTATGGGAAACTACCAAAAAATCAGGGCAGCTGGTTTGCTGAGCAAGGGCCATTCGTAACTTTCCTGCCCATTGTAATGTACGTAGCCATACTAGTAAATACAGGGCGAGTCTTAAAAACCTTTCCGATTTCAAAGATGTATGTATTAAACACAAAGCGAGATGCAATGATTGGTTTTTTTATTATTTGCAAGCACAAAGAATGCAATTTTAATTTACTTGGTTTTAAAAATAATAGCTTGTAAATATCTACCTCCATTGTCCAAACTCTGAGTCTATCACAGAAGTTGTCCATGACTTTGTGAATCATATTCAGAGGAATAGCATTTATTTCTTCAGTGATGGCAGCCTTCAGTTCATCAATAGTTCTGGGTCGATGCCTGAACACTTTTTTCTTTTGGTAACCCCTGAGAAAAAAATAGCTTGTGGTTAAATCAGGCGATCTGGGAGGGCCATCCAGCGTCACCTCGCAGAGAGATAAGATAACCGGGAAATTTTTGTCTCAGAATTACTATCGAACGATGCGATGTATGGGCCGTAGCACCATCTTGCTGGAACCAGATGTTATCATTGTCAAGGTTGTGCAATAATTCATCCAATTTCAGTTTTAAAAATTTTTCAAGCAAGTAACAATACCGAGCAGAAGTCACTGTTACAGCTTGATCATCTCCTTCGAAATATCTGCAACAGCGCACCACACTGTCACTCGAGGGCTGTGGAATGGTCGTTCTTGAAGCTTCCGAGGGTTATCCTGAGCCCAGTATCGGAAATTTTGTTTATTTACAGTTCCGGCCAGGTGAATATTGGTCTCGTCACTATAGATCAAGACAGCAGTACGAGGGATATTCTGCAAAATGTCGAGGCACAATTTTGTTCATGTGTATAAGTCTCTTTCACTTAACTCTTGCACTATCTGCATCTTGTATGGGTACAATTTAAGATCTCTATCAAGAATTCTTCTGACACTACTGGCAGATAAACCAAGTGCAAAGGCGTGTTTACGAACAGAACGCTTGGGTGATTGTTGAATTTAATCCCTCAATCTACCCATATTTTCCCCTGACGTTGACATCCTAATTAGGCCTGATGGTTTTCTTTTTAACGATGAAGATGTTTCTCTAAAATTAGAAACCCAATTCCTAATTTTTGCTGCCATGGGAATGGGATCATGCCGACCACAAGCAAAATGAATACGAAACACAAGTTGTGTTTTGATCATGGATCCGCCATTTTGAATATACTCTTCCAATATGAACGCTCGATGTTTTCCCGACCAAGAAGGCGTTTCACACACTAAAAATTGCAAGTCGTGGCGCGTTTAGTGATACTATCCCCACCCTTCTCCTCCCACTCGTGAAATCAGAATGATTTTTATGACTCACCCTGCATATTTTGCAACAATGATGCAAAGCACTTAACTAATAAAAATAGATAATCAGAAAGCGTGTCCTGTTAATAGAATGCTATTCACACCATTTCCTGAAGGCTCTGTTACAGATCATTTGCTGACTTTATTTTTTGAATGCCCTATGTATTCGTTTATTGTGCATCCTACCTCACCAATAAATAACTGTCTGCAACTGCAGAGAATTTCTCAAGCCTGTAATGTTTCTATATACACCTATGTACAACTTCTTCAGAATTTTAGATATCTTTTTAATTGCTCTATACAACTGGTGTCTAGTTTTTGCTTATGTAGGCAACCAAACTTACACATCACCATCTGGATGAGTGGCACTGGCCTAACATATGGCCTGTTCAATTAGCACTGTGAAGATAATGAAGAGGGAAAATGCTGTGATGGTCTTATTGCTAGCAGACAGGCCGCTACAGATGGGCAGTAAAATCTATATTGCAGTCTCCCTTTTAGTACTTAATTTGTCTCATCACAACCAGCAGTTTATAACACTTCACATTTTATTGCTGGATGGTAATAATAATCTGGACTTTAGGAATACCAGATAGAAGAAAAATTGAAGCATTTGAAATGTGGTGTTACAGAAGAATGCTGAAAATTAAGTGGACAGACAAAGTAAGAAATGGACGAGTTTTGGAAATGATGGGTGAGAAAAGAAGTTTGTGGAAGAAGCTTACAGAAAGAAGAGACAGGCTGGTAGGTCATATATTGAGACATGCTGGATTGGTCAATTTGCTGGTGGAGGGAACAGTCGAAAGTAAGAATTGTAGAGGAGGAAAGAGATTAGAATATATGAAGCAGATAATTCAGGACGTGGGTTGTAGAATAAATGTAGAGATGAAGAGGTTAGCACAGGATAGAAAGGGATGGAGGATTGCATCAAACCAGTCAAAAGACCGATGACAGCAAACAAAATAATAATAATAATCTGTAAGCAGATAAATTTTAGTATGAGTGGCTTGAGGTGTACACTGTGCTCCAAGGATATGTAAGTAATGCTCACAGGAACATAAACTTATGTCATTAAAAATAGGTGTATAGTAGACAGTTTAAGTGACAGTTTTCCCCAAATCACAATTCATTGTGTAAAATAGATAATTAAAAAACTAATTGGTTTCCTAAAGAGAAGGCAGGCTCACCTGCGAGTGAGTGGGATGAAAATCTGTGGTATGATAAGAGAGTTAAGTGTAATTGTAACCTAGAGGTATTGTAGTAAAACCTAAATTAGTACTGTAATAAAGACTAAAAATTAGAGCCTAATATACTTTTTGTGTGTTAGGCTATGGGGCTGTAGGGAAAGAACAAGAAATACCCCCATATTCAAACATCCTTCTTCCTTCCCATTTTACAGATACACATTAAAAGCTGCTGTATAGTTCATCTTCAGCCGTACACTTTATTTTATTAGCACCACTGCTGAAGCATTGGGAAGAGTGTTGTTTTTGCTGAATCCTAGATATGACAGTCATTTCAAAGTGGAGGTGTGGATAACTTCACACCAAAATGCCTTTATCAATAAATTGGCTACAATTAGAGGTACGTAGATGACACCAGTGATCCCTTCCTTTGTTAGTAGAACCGTCAAACAGCAAAGTGAGGCTGAAACTTAATAGCAAATTGCGTTCTACCAGAATTCTGTTCTTGATCATTTCTACAAAAATATTACTTGTGACAAAGCAAATAGAGTACTGAAAGGGGAAATTAAAGATTTTTTTGGCTGACTATTGTCACTTTTCTATTAGCAATAAATCCACCACAAAACTTGATCTCTGAGAATTCCTCCATTCATTGAACAACACTGCTCTTAGAATAGGCTGCTTTTATCCTACTTCCAGGTGGGAATAAAAAAAATTAGTCACCTATAAAAACTACAGACCACCTGTAAATGTATTTAAACTGGTAACAAGTGTAAAAAAAAAAAAAAAAGTATCATTGACAGAAATCAGGTGTTTAGAAAATACTTTGGTGTTGTTGGTTGGTATATAGTAATGAGACAGGATGCACTGTAAAAAAATTTGGAAGAATATATTGGTTAATTATCATTTCTTGCTTTGTTTCCCAGTCATTTAATTGTAGGATATACTTCAAATTTTAATTTAAACTATGAGCTTTCAAACTGTGCAAAACCCCACTGTAATGGCCCCCCACACTCAGATCTTTAATGAAATTGTTTTTTAAGAATTATTTGTATCAAGCTGGGAGTTGATTCAATATGTATATTTTATTGCGATTAATGGTGGATTTGTGTGAATAAACATTGTTGAGTAGTAAGAAACTATGTAAATACTATTTAATATATTCAAGCAAAGCACTATGAATGAAATACTGATTAAAAGTTTGCAATTCTAAGTACTGATGTGAGCTACAATGTTTAAAGGACCATTTGTGACAGTTTGGACCAGTCAATGTTAATAATTCTGTGTGTACATATCATTAATTTCCGTTTCTGTTCATTCCATAATGATTGTGAGTGATTTTGTATTAATCCTGATTCTTTTAATGCAATTCTAGTTTAACTCGAGAAACGTTGGTCGGAAGTCTTTTAATTATTCTGGACTATTTTATAATGCCTATACAAGCGATCGGCAGAGATGGGTTAGTTAGACGAGTTTTAGTTTTGAAGGTGTTGCAAGTTATAATCACTGGAGTATTTATTTGTATTTATACAAAATATCTCTGTATGGAGTTCAAAGCCTTGAAGAAAAATATACAAACTGGAAACTGACTCTTCGACTAATTATAAGAAGAATACCAAATACCTAATGTGTCTTCTGGACATCAAGAAATCATAAATTAAACAAAAACATTAGCGCCATGATACAGTAGTTTTACCATGATCCTTCCTCAAAACCTGAGAGAGAGGCAGCTCATGTATGTATTTATAAGAGAATGGAAAATTACCTTTTGTGTTTTTGTTTTCCAGCTTTTGCTTTATAAGTTTACTAATGCTTAATGTTTCAGTCAACTTGATATGACTTTGACCAGACTAGAGATTGCTGTATTATATGAATACCTGAAAAGCTCTATTATAACCATATGCAATGGGGTCACAAAAAGTTGTGGGTGGGGTAACATTGGTGCACATTCCATGACTTTTTGTGCCGGCATGTACACATTCAGTCAAGTCAAAACCAGTATCAGCACTGAAATTGTATGTCTTTTCTTGGATTTCAGGAATTCTCTGCCTAACACAGAATACCGATATATTCTTCTAAGAAATGGCTTCAGCTAAGTAGCTGATACTTGGGACTCCAATTTAATAATGAGTTACGAATTACGAATAAGAGGAGGAAATGGCCAGTTTTTTAAATGAGCATACTTGGATCCAAAGTAGATTCTAAGCAAGAAACTTGAAAGCCAAAAAGGATTGTAGGAAAAGGCTCTTAAGCCTTGGATACACTAAGGGGCAAATGTAGTGACATGCCATGGGATAGGGGGCAAATGTAGCTACATGCCATGGGATATGTCATGTAGCATATCGCTGAACAACATCCAGTGAAACTGTCGCGTAATATTTTGCAGACACACTAGTCAGTTGTAGAAATGTTGCCCGAGGAAGTTGTGTAGATCAGTGCTGCGTACATACTTATATCAAGTAGTTCAATGAAATGTGAGAGAAAGAACAAATGGGGGATGTGGAATTACTTACTACAGCGAGAAAAGTGTTAATATTCAGAGTGACTTTCAAATGTCTGATGGATCATTTTGAAAATTTACTCAACTGTCAAAATCTGAATTTGAAACTTTGTTACAAATGATTGGACTTGCCATTTCCAAACAATATACAATACTACTGAAAGGAGTTGGTCAGACTTGCAATTACATTGTGATATCTGTCTACTGGAGACTCCTATACTTCTTTGTCATACATGTTTAGAGTGTCAAGACAAATGATGAGTGGAATAATACCAGAAGTTTTTAAGGAACCAGTAAATGTATTTCAAATGTTTTTAAAGGCTAGTGAATAAAAATATATTTAATTTTTATAAATAAATGTTTTATTTATTTAATATCAGTTGGAATTGGTAACTTAAGGATGCAATATATGAAAAGTAGTCAAAATTTAAAATTATTGGGAATTCGACGAATCCAGGTCTGAAACTATTTCTTCAAAGTGCTCATCGAAATGATCTGGATCGATATTAATAGATTGATATTGCACTCATACACAAACCATGCACTAGAATTCACATCATCTCATTCGCAGATTTTAACTTCCTCTATTCACGAATAAATTATGAGTGGAAGGTATGTATTTTGGTCTCGGTTTCTTTCACTAGTAATTTTACAGAATATGCAATATTCCCCCAAGCATCATTTTTCTTCATTTTGTTTTATAATCATGGTTTGAAGTGTCCCACAACAACCAACATAACTGGTACAGCTCAGTAAGCTGAAGCACCATTTAGTTTGCCCACAGCACTGACATGGCAAGTTGCACACACGACTACACTTGGGTACAAATGACGCAGACTGATGTGCAATGCTTTCGCTCTGAAAACGGCAACACATTACATGTCCCGCAACATGTAGATGTTGTTGAATATGCTGCACACAACATTGTGGGACAGTGGGGAATGTTGCAGTGTCAGCCAGACTCAGTGTTGCACGTAACATGTGTTCCCTAGTATATCCGGGTCTTTAACCTACAGCTGTTTAAAAGAACCAGTTTAACAGAGGATGCCATAAAATGGCAGACAGAAACAATAAAAAAAACAGTATCAAAATACATTTAGTGGGCAGATTTGAAGGTCAAGAGTGACACCCACTGTTTGCATTTCTGACAGTGGTACAATGTCCATGAAGGTGACATTACACCTTCAGCACTGTCTCCTCGAGATACCAGCACATCACCAAGACTCTAACTATAGGATTCCCTTACTACTAGCTTTGTGTTCCACCAATTTGGATCCTTTGACTATAATCAGATATAGGGAGACTTGAAAGAACACTGGAACTACTATGTGACTCAGTTGCTTCAATCGTGTGAGCAAGAAATGCCAACAATAATGTGACACCTGTGTCACCCTCATACAGTATAAATTGTTTAAGATACTAAGGAGAAAAAATTGTAAACAATCACATAGCACTGATAAACTATATTAGAAAAGATAAAAGTAAATAACTTTGCAATGAAACATATTAATACCTTATTAAATGTATTAATGATCCAAATTATTCAGTAACTTAGCTTCAATTACAACTATAAAAATTCTGAAAGTGTTGACTTTAATATTGTGACAGTTTTCTACAATTATTAACATGAAGTTTTATCAAAACTTCATCATTGCAATAATGGAGAAGATAAAATTGGAAATTGTGAATGTTAAATGGTATCATAAGCTGATGATGTTTAAGAGTAATATAAATCTACATATCAAGTGGCAGGGGTTTAGCAACAACAAACTACCTACCTGTCAGGAACAGGCACAGATTCTGAATCCTCTTGTTCAGAGTCTTCTAGTATCTGAAAAAAAAATATAATAAGTTAAAAAATTTAGGGTGAAGTAATAATACACTACTGAAAATAATTTAAAGATAAGAAAACAAAACCTTCTTTCTAAACTATTTTTATGAGGAAAAATACACATAACCCTAGCTTTTTGGTGTTTTTAAACCACGTACTCCACTACACACATTAATGCCCACACTGTACCATCAGAGTTTTCTTCAACATATGCCCAAGGCATAAACCACCAACAATACCACACTGAGAAATGATAGTACTTGAGGAAATAATTTGTACCACTGGCGAAATTACAACAGCTCAAAGAATTAACACAAATTATTGGCATTATGAAATGAATTTCAGTTATTGGCAATCTCCATATGAGGCAGCTAGTTTAGTTTGTTTATTTTCACACCTTAATGTCATACGGAATAATATTCTGGGGCAATTCTATCCATAGAGCCAAAGTGTTCAGAGCCCGAAAGCGTGTAATAAGAATTATGTAGGGGATTAGCAATAGAACTTCATGTAGAGAGCTGTTCAAGAAGTTAGGGATTTTCACATTGGTGGCCAAGTATATATACACATTAATATCCTTTGTAGTCACAAATTATACTTTGTTCTAACCAAAAAATAAAATATTCAATTATGGCACTAGAAGTAAAAATTATCTTCACATCATCATTATTTGTTCAAGAATGGGTCCGATATTCAGGAATACATATCTTCAATAAGCTCCCAACACATATTAAATGTCTAGCAGATGATAAGAATAAATTCAGGAAAAAATTGAAAGAATTTTTAATTGACAACTCCTTCTACTCTGCAGAAGAATTTATTTCTAGCGTATCTACAAAATAAACTTCCAGTAGTTTGTGTGAATGTAGTTGACACAATTAAAGTACCATGTATGGTATGACATTACATCTTCAGGTGAATGTATTATTTTATTATGCAATTATTTATCTGTAAACTGACAACTTTCCACATCCCACAGAGCCAACCTCTTATAATGGGATCAATGGCAAGTGAAATTATTCTATTGTATTGTAAACCTATTAAATGTTTGTATGCCTAGGTCTATTATATCTTAATTCCACTAATGAATAATACACAAGTTGTTAAATCATTCATCAATTAGACTGAACAGGAGATATATACCTCCACATACTTTTGGTATTTATTTGATTTCATACGGTGGAGCTACCATATCACAATTATTATTATTTCGAGGCAAAAATAATACAGTATTTTAGTGAGATTGGAATATACCTCTCTTCCCTATGCCATACATGTAAACATTTTGACAGAAGATTTGAAGTCACATTATCTCACTAAACTGAACTGACCTGACATTAACTGGTTGTGAATTAGACAGTCAAGAAATTTTCCCTGCTTGTTAACAATATCTCTTATTCACTTCCATTCTGTTTAGCCATAAGAATCTAGTAAAACTTTAGTGCATTTCATTGATTCAGATCTTAGATTAATTAAAAGAAGAACACACTATCATACAACCACACTCTGTAAATGCCATTAGTTTGAATTATCAGCATCGCATTGCGAGTCAGGTGAGTAATTAAATACAAACAATAGATTGAAAGAATTCACTGTACAGCACGTACACGGTTAATTGTACTCATGTGATCAATTCCAGTGTCTTTAACAAGCATCACATCATATCAATAAGCTGCAAATGACTGAACAAAAGACCATCTTTTTCTAACTCGCAATGCATCATTTCCAAATCGAATTAATATAGTGATAAAAACAAATAAAGTTTTCTTCAAAACAATATACACAGTTTCTGTAAGGTTATTTGCTCACACTTTTCAATTCAGAAACACGACGCATTTATATTTATAAAGAACATCATATGAACTAAGCACACGTATAAGTAAATTGAGCTTTTTAGGGATTTCACTTGAGCCACATAAGTAACAATAAAAACATTTCCTGCAATCACTACCAAGTGGATGTCAAGTGCATGTTGTTGTGGGGTAGCAATGCAGGAGTTGTACGACTCCACACACACATAAACCACATGAACTTACCTCCTCCTTAATGTATACAGCATTTATTGGCTCCATATCAACTCCTCTAGCCGACGCGATTGTAGAATATACAGTATTCCTGGCAGCAAACACAACACGTAATTCCAACAGCTGATAGCAAACTATTTTAATACAAAGATACTGCACAATCAGTACGATACATTTCAGTGGCAAAGTTTATTAATTTACGTTCAGGATCACTCCATAAATTGTTAACTGTCGTTCCTTCTATAATAGCGATATACATGCCACAACAGTTTCTTAATCAGTCAGTATATGCAATTCACTACAACACACAGATTAACACTAAGGTGAACAATTTTTTTACAATAAAAAGGACGACGAGAATATATAAGACAAGAGTATAACGTAAATATATGAAACATTTTATTAATTCAAACAAAAACATAGTAATATGATTACACCCCCTTTAGTTGTTTAATTATATTAGTATTTTCCCATTGGATGAATTTTTTGTCAATATACCATTTGCTAATAATATATTGGAAATTTCGGAGCAAGAAATATCCTTCATATTGAATTTTACGGAAAGTGCAGCAGCTAGAGTATCAACATTCAATACTGATTTCTCACTTGTCCAAACATCATTACCAAATGAAAAAAAAAACTCTTTCACAGGCTGCATTAGTTCCACGGTAACACAACATAAACTCAACAATATCTAAATTTTCTCATGACATATTTCAACCCATCTTTTACCAATTTCAACACGCTGATTTTCTCATTGTTCTAATTTAACAGAATTTAAATATACATTCTGTCTTCTTTTCTTCAAACAGATAATTTTTATCGATTTTATTATCTGGCATTTCCTTCGACAAAAAATCATCACAATTTTAAATATTTACCCAATTTACTTGCGATGAAGTCAAGAAACACAATTGGAAACTGTAATTTCCTGTGATATTTTTTCAGACCATCACTCAACATTTTCGAAACGTGTTTGGTAAAAATTCTGCACTTATTTGGTCAGGGAATTTCGGGCCCGGGGTAAAATGGGAGACCTTTTTTTTAGCTCTACAAACTAACCGGGTGACAATGGGCGGATTCGTGGCTCCATGACTTGGGGGCCCCTACAACCGTTGATCGGGGCCCCCCTCAGCTGGCGGGCCCGGGTACTATTGCCCCGCTTCCACCCTCCCCCCCCCCCCCTCCCCGCCCCTAACGCTGGCACTGAAATTGGTAAACTTTTCCATTATGCACAGATTTTACGAATTCTTTATTTTATTAAAGAAGTAAATTTTTCTTCAAGTTGTGATTTATTTTGGACAAAAATGTTCAATATAATACTAACTTCTGTAGGTGAAAAATGTTTACCTCAAATTTTTTGAATCATTTTGTGGAAAATAATAGCCTGATTATGTACAAGATACATTAATATTTTGGATAATTAAAAAAAAAAGATTACAGAAATTTTAGACATTTGTCAAAATTTAAAAAAGGAGGACAGGTAGGAGGAAACTTTTCAAGGGAGGACAGACCCTACAAAAGGAGGACTAATTATTTTGTTATGGAATTGCGTAATATACCGTACATGCTTTGACTGTACATGTCTACATCTACATCTACATCTATACTCTGCAATTCACAATTACTGTGGGTGGCAGAAGGTGCTAAGCACCAATCCTATTTTAGAGTATTCCAATCCCGAACAGAACGAGGAAAGAAAGAATACATAAATGTATCAGTGCGGCATCTTACCTCTCGAATCTTATCCCTTCTGTCATTGCGACCTAAATAGGTTGGCGGAAGAAGTATTTCGTTGCACTCGTAAATTAGAGATTTTCGCATATTCTCCAACAAATTTAAACGAAAACGACGTCGTCTGTCCGCCAAACAATCCCAGCCTAACCCACGTATCAGCTCTGTGGCATTTTACATAAGGACTGTAACTAGCGGTCACGAATCGAGCGGCTCTCCTCTGTACTTTCTCCAACGTGTCAATCAATCCCTTGCGATACGGATCCCAAATTACACAACAGTATTCCAAATGCGGACGCACTAGTGTTTTGTACGCTATTTCCTTTGTATGAGCATTGCAGCTTTTCAAAATACGACCTATAAAACGTAGTTTAGAATTAGCTTTGCCTACGACGGAAGTTATGTGCATGTCCCAATTCATGTTGCTTTGTACTGTTACGCCTAGATACTTCAGGGAATCCACAGTGTCAACAACTGAATTGTTAACTTTGTACTCGTGAGCAAACGGGGTCTTTTTATTACTTATTTGCATTGCCTTGCACTTTTTACAGTTAAGTGTAAGCTGCCATTCACGGCACCATTCCGAAATAACATCCAGATCGCGCTGAATTTCTAAGCAATCGTCGGAGCACCCCACTTCCCTATAAATAAGTGCATCATCAGCAAAAAATCACATCCTGCAATTAACATTGTCACCGGGATCGTTTATAAAAATTAAGAAAAGAAGTGGTCCTATTACACTTCCTTGCGGAACGCCCGAAGTAACATCTAGCTTTGAAGAGGCTTCCCCGTCAACAACGACATACTGCGACCGACCAGTTAGAAAATCGCGTATCCATTTGCAGATCTAATCAGATATACCGTACGCTCGAAACTTCGCCAAAAGGCGGTTATGTGGTACAGAGTCAAAAGCCTTCTGGAAATCCAAGAAAATAGCATCAACTTGTGATCCTGCATCGATAACCTTCATTACGTAATGCGAAAATAGAGCCAGTTGCCTTTCACACGAACGGTTCTTACGAAATCCGTGTTGGTTTGCTGTAAGTAACTCGTTTTCATCCAGAAACTTCATAACGTTAGAACATATGACATGCTCCAGAATTCTACTGCAGACAGATGTTAGAGATATGGGTCGATAATTCCTAGGATCTCTCCGATCACCTTTCTTGAAAACGGGAATCACCTGCGCTATTTTCCAGTCAGAAGGTACTTTTCTTTCTTCTAAATATTTACGAAACATATCTGATAGAAATGGTTCTATTTCTTCCGCGTATTCCGAAAATAATCTTACTGGAATACCATCAGGACCCGGCGCCTTCCCCCACTTCAGGAGCTTTAATTGCTTTATGATACCTACACTATCAATTTAGACTGGATCCATCTCAAATTCTACACGCCGTGCAAAAGCGGGAATGTTTTCCATGTTTTCGTCAGTGAAAGAATTTTTAAATTCGGTGTTAAATACGGTAGCCTTTTTCGCGGCTGTCATCAACTACTTGACCGTCTTGTAGTAGAACTGACATATTGTTGTCACTACCACTAACTTTTTTTACATACGACCAAAATTTCTTTGGGTTTTCGTTGAGACACTTAGAAAGTGAGTTGTATCTAAAGTCGTTAAAAGCCTCGCGCATTGCATTTTTAACATGTTCTCTTGTCTCAGCTAACTTTTCTAAATCACTCCTATACATCGTCGTCCTTGAGCGTGCATGTATCTTCCTTTGTTTTTTAAGTAACCGTTTAAGTTCACGTGTATACCACGGGGGATCGTTCCCATCCCTGATTGTCCTTTTCGGTATATTTAAGTCCATACCTTCCCTGACTATATGCATGAATAGAAGCCTCATCTCTTCAACCGAGCGTCTTCCTTCTATAAAGGTAATGTAATTATCCCTCAAAAAAGTTCTTAAACTCTCCTTTGGGGCCTTTTCAAACCTGTAAACGACTCTTTCTTTTTTATTTTTATTCCCATGGTGGTAGATATGTCCATGAATAACTCAGGCCTATTCGTAACGAGAATATCTAAAATGTTTTCGTTATCGTTGTGGCACCGCGTTGGTTCAGTGACGAGCTGCTCAAGATTAAGATCTGAGAAAAGGTCAAGAATAATTTCACAGGATGTTTTATCCCGGCCACCAGTAACGTGGACGTAATTATTCCAGTCGATATACGGAAAGTTGAAGTCACGTCCTAATATTATTGCATGATCTGGAAATTGACGAGCTATATTACTTACATTAGTTCTTAAGGCCTCAGCAATAGATACATCTGCATCTGGAGGACGATAGAAAGACCCTAATACAAGTTTTGTCCTAGCTACTTTTAGTCTAATCCATAGGATTTCACAGACCGTATCGATATTTATTTCACTACACGACAGGTGTTTACTAACAGCTATAAATACACCGCCTCCATTGGAGTTCAACCTATCCTTACGGAAAAAATTCATTCTATCGTTAAATATTTCTGCTGAACTTATATCCGGTTTTAACCAGCTTTCAGTACCTAATACAATATCAGCTTCTGTACTACTAATAAGGCTTTCAAGCTCAGGCTGCTTATTACAAACACTTCTACAGTTAATAACGAGTACTTTTAATGGTCGAGACTGATTTACGCTATTTCCAACATATGGTGTCGACCTGAATTGGGTTGCCCGTACTTGTAATCCCAGGTTCGGGTCTTCCTGCCTCAGCCTAAAAAATCCCCCAATGCATTACACACGGCCCCTGCCACCCGTGTAGCCGATTCACGTGTGTAGTGCACTCCCGATCTATCCAAGCGAACCCTATACGACTGGACCCCAGGGCGAAGATCTAGGAATCTGCATCCATGATTATCGCAGAAACGCCGCAGTCTCTGGTTTAGACCCTCGACTCGGCTCTGAAGCAGAGGTCCACAGTCGGTTCTATCGACAATGCTGCAGATAGTTAACTCAGCCGAAATCTTGCGGTCATCAACCATAGAGCTCACCCTTTGAGCAAGCCGCCGGAAGGAAGAGAGGATAGTCTCTGACCCCAGGCGGCAAGCATCGTTGGTGCCGACATGAGCTACAATCCGCAGCTGGCTACACCTCGTAAGATCAATGGCATCCGGGATGGCCTGATCCACATCTTGGATCAGACCTCCCGGAATACACAACAAATGGACACAGGCCTTCATCCCAGACCTATTCGCCAAGTCCCTAAGGGGTTCAATAAAACGCCTAACGTTGGAGCTACCTATCACCAAAATCCCCTTCTGTGGTCGCCCAGGCCTTGCGGGCAGGGGGGCTGACAACTCGCCGTTTGACGATTGTGGATCTGAACCAGACCCAGACAATACATCAAACCTGTTGGACAGTGGTACAAGCATGTCCTTCTGGGATTCAGACTTGCACAACTGCCCCCGCATGCAGCGTCGACGCCCGGAAACCACACGCTAGACACCGTCAGGTGACTGCCGCACAGGCTCCAAGGTCTCAGCCTGGACTACAGGTACGATGCTGGGAACAGGAGAACCTGCTATAGCACTGGCTTCAGCGGAGTACTGGTGTATGTATTATTTTGTTATTAAACAGTTTATCTGTAAATTGACAACTTTCCACTTCCCACAGAACCAGTCTCTTATACTGGGATCAATGGAAAATGAATGTATTGTAATGTATTGTAACACCAAATATAGACATAAAATTTGAAGACCAGTCCATTCAAGAGGTAGATTGTGTGAAATTTCAAGGTTTGCACATTGATCACAATTTAAATTGGAAGATACTTACTAAAGCGATTGGGTGCTGCCACATTGCTACAGCCAAATTTTAAATTTGTACAATTTCAGCTATAGGTGATCTCTGTATGAGGCAACTAGTTTATTTTCACTCCTTAAAGTCATATGGAATAATATTCTGGGGCAATTCTACCCATAGACACAAAGTGTTCAGAGCTAAATAGAAATTATGTGTGGGGTTAGCAACATGGAGGAAAGAAATATATGGAGACGACGCAAAGGACCTTCACCACCCACTGAAGTGACGCCGGGCGGAGGAGAAGTGGGGGGGGGGCGCTTGGTCACATCCACACAGACACGGGGAATATGTACAAAAACCTCAAGGGGACTCTAGGATAAACGTAACGCCGCAATCTGGTGATGGATTATTATATAACTCGATGAGACAAATAAAAAATTAAGAATAAATTTTTTTGATATCCTGCTTAGTTTTAGATTTTGAGATATCCAGTCTCAAATGTGAGATGTTTTTGGTTGAAATTCAGAAGCAAAAATTGATCAAAGTCAAATTTGATAATGGATTCTTAATTAAAACGATGAGACAAATAAAAAATAAAGAATAAAATTTTTTGATATCTCACCTATTTCTCGAGATATACTGTGTAAATAGTTAGGTGTCTTGAGTTGAAATGCAGAAGAAAAATTTGGCAAAAGTCAAATTTGATGATGGATTCTTAAGTAACACAACGAAAAAATCGAAAATAAAGAATAAACTTTTTCGATATCTTGCTTAGTTTTCGGGATATACTGTCTCCATATTGAGGAGATTGAGTTGGGATGTGGCTTTGGCCAAAAATTAATTCTGCCAATGACACAATCAATTACATGGTGGACATGCAAAATGGAACAGTTTTATTACTACCACTTGTGGTTAGGTTGAAATGCGGCCTAGACCATAATAAAAATAGTTATCTTGTTACCATGCATCGTAAGCTTAATTGGGAATAACTGGAAGTAGTTTACATCCCAATACAAGGTTTGTCACTAACATGGTTCTCATGAAATTACTAACAATAATATATATATTCTTTGTCCCTTATGCAACAACAAAACCATTCTAGTACAGACTGCATTTAGACCTAACCACAATGTCCATTAAATTGCCGCTACAGAATCAAGCTATGTAGACACACCCACACACGCGTATTTGAATCGCAAACTGCATTTGGCGTAACAACATCGTTTGCTTCATCAAGATTCCTAGATTGCATAGCATAATTTAACACACTTAATTTCCACTGTCAGTATTAACTGCAACGTAACGAAAGAAAGCGCAATACTAAATTCAATATGTAAATATCTCTACTTTAAATCTCATTTTCAACACTCATTAAAAAGTAATGCTAATCTATTATGTGCCAAATAGCAAGGTATGCTAATTTTCTACACTACACCAACAAAATTTTGAGAACAAAGTCACCCTATTGGGTTTTTTTTTTTTTTTTTTTTTTTTTTTTTAATTGGGGGAGCACCCAAAACCCGCTCCTCCAAGCATGGCGGCCTTCCTGTTAACTACTGCTCGCCTCTGCACATGCATTAAGTTAGTAATTTTATAGGTGATCACAGGAACGGGATTGTGATGTATTCCATGCGTCCAGGCGTCCGCCCGTTTTACATGGGTCCATCGGATAAGATAGACAGAAACTTTTGAAAGAAGAGACAGGGCAGAGGGAAAAAAGTGCCAAGGTTTTACCCTTGGGAAAAAAACCTCTGCGATAGTTAGGTAGGGAATAAGAGCGGCTGGCTAAGATACTGCCAGTACCGCGACAGATTCTATGCTACAAGGTTGGATGTATGAAGGGTTTGTTAGTTTTGTTAGGATATGGTATCATGCAACAACTACAGCTGGTCCACACACCGCCGCTGAGGTTGTCAGCTGGTGCCGCTCGCCGTCGCTGTCGTTGAGATGGTCCTGGAACATGCCGAATCGTTATATTATTAACAGCTGTGTGCAACAGGTGTTGGTGAGACGTGATTCGCACCGAGAGGGCGCCACAGCGCAACCGCCTGCAACGCGCAGAGCCTTTCCTCATCCCGGGAGTATACGGTAAGGGTTTCACCGACGGCGACAGCCACAGTGCTGCTAGATGACCACCCCCGACTTGCCCGGGCTTTAGGACGATGACGGACACCACCGCCATGACCACCCCCGCCAGCACGTGTCATCGCCACGGGAAAGACAACCCCACCATGCTCATATCAGGAAATATTGGAGCAGGATGCATCGCGCTAGCCTGCCACGACAGCCGTCACCCCTGCGGTGTTTACCACGCCGGATACTGTACTAATGCTGTTTGTGGATTGATTTCTTGTTATATGTGGCTACCTTCTGCACCTGCGATCGCACTGTAACCACTTTCCTTAGCCCAGTGATCACTTTGCAGGTTGGTTAGGGAATGGGACCCTAACACCAGTGGCCTCTTGATGCAGTAGACAGATTTCTTACTTGTTTATGCATTAGTTTTTTTCCTATCTGTTGAGCAATATTTTCGGCCGTGGGTGTTTAAATCTGTGGTTGTGATCGTAACTGCCTGTAGTGCGTATCAAAGGATTTCGCGACATTTGGGATTTCCCGTACATGTTTATGGCAAGCTTCTTAATTACTTGCTGTATTGGCTCGAGTCGGAAATCTCGGTGTAAGTCTGTTGTTCGTGTTCCCCAAGGAGCATTTGCTATGATCCTGAGTACTTTGTTTTGGAATTAATTGCAGTCTCCTAATGTGAGACTTAGCGGCGTACCCCCAAACCGGAGCTGCATACGTCATGAGTGGCCGAATGAGTGCTAAGTACATTGTTCGGGCATTACCTCGGTGTAGTGTGCTTTGTCTGTTTAGCATAGGGTATAGCTGTTTGAGTCTGATGTTTGCTTTATTAACCATGTGTTCTATATGGAGCTTCCATGTTAGCTTCGCGTCAAATTTGACTCCAAGATATTTAACTTCGTTCCGGAAATGTATTTGTTGATTGTGTAGCGTTAGCGGTCGACAGTGTTCGTGAATGCGTTTTTGCTTAGGTCTTCGTGTAAATAGGAGTGCCTCGCATTTAGCTACGTTGACTTTAATTCGCCATCGTGTGAGCCAAGGTTCGACTACGTTAAGCGCGTGCTGTAATCTACTGTTTACGTGAGATGGTTGCTGTGACTGTGCAAGATAGGCGGTATCGTCAGCATAAATAGCTTGCATCGTTTTGACTGTGGTCGGAGCTTTATTGACGTATTCTGTGAAGAGCAGAGGGCCTATTAAACTTCCTTGAGGCACTCCTGCTTGTATCTCCTGAGGTGTGGAGTTCTTGTTGTTCAACGCAGACGTGGAACGTTCGGTTAGTGAGGTAAGAGTGTATTAGGCGCACCAGTCCGTCCGGGAATCCGTCGTCACTGAGTCTACTAATGAGGCCGTTGTGCCAAAGACGATCGAACGCCTTCTCAATGTCCAGGAACACAGCCCCGGTAGACGCAGACAAGTTATACCCCCTTGTTACGTGCTCAACAACACGCATTAATTGTTGTGTTGTGGAAGTGGTGCTTTCTGAAGCCGAATTGCTCCGGCTTCAGAATGTTATTGTCCTTTATGTGTTGTGTAAGGCGTCTGAGTATGACTTTTTCAACAACTTTGCTAAGGGAGTTCAGTAAGCTAATCGGCCGGTAGTTGTTGGGTGAAGATGGATCTTTCCCCGGCTTTCTGAACATTAGCACTTTGGCCTCCTTCCATCGGTCGGGGAAATAGTGGTTGTGTAAGATGGCATTCGCGATGTCTGTAAGGTACTCTATCGCTTTCCCCGTGAGCTGTTTAAGAACACGGTTCTGAATACCATCCGGACCAGGTGCTTTTTTAGCGTCCGAGTGCTGTATAGCCCATGAGATTTCGTCGGAAGTTGCCCTACGCGGATACTCGCGAACCGGTTGGGCTAACAGCTGTGTCACCATCTGGTCCGTTTCCAATGTAAACGCAGGATCGGAAGGATCTACGTTTGGTCGAAAAGACTCTGCTAGTGTTGTGGCCATCAGCTCCGCCTTTCCCTCGGAAGAATAGACAAGTCCGTCCGGCCCCTGTATGGTGGGTGTATGATGTGCTTCACGAGTGAAGTGACGAGCTAAAGACCACACGGAGCGGTCAGAGGTGTCGGTGTTCAACTCCGAGAGCAGACGCCCCCATTGTTGATTTTTGTACTCCTGGATTCTACGACTAATTATGTCTTTGAGTCTGTTGATATGCACTTTATAAATGGGACGCCTAGTACGTTGCCAGTATCTCCTGAGCCTATTCCTAGTTGTGATTAACCCCGTAATTGCCTCAGGTAGCGCCATTTGTCTCTGGTGTGGGGTTGATTCAGGGATGCTACTCGCCATAGCTTCCTGTATGGCAACAGTTAGAATTTCAACAGACTCGTTAATGCGTTGTTGGCTAATCTCGTGTCTATCCGGTATGCGACTATCTAACACCTCCTTGAACATAGTCCAGTTGGCGCGTCGATAGTTTAGCATCCGTCGCTTGTCAGTGTCCTGCGGTGTACCTTCAGTGTTAAGTATGAGTGGCATGTGGTCTGACTCCAGATCGTTTCACAACCTGTAGGTCGTGTGTGCGGGTTATACCCTTGAGGAGGGCTATATCTAACACGTCTGGATTTTGTACTCCGAACATGGGGAACAAACGTCGGTTCGTTTGGCCCTAGTATTAGATAATTGTGCTCTAGTGAATGTTCGTACAGTTTCCTGCCGTTGGAGTTTTGACGCTGCGAATTCCAACTACGATGTTTGGCATTTAGATCTCCAGCTGACTATTACTCTAGGTGCGGTATTTAGCAGCCTACTGATATCACGCGTGCTAATATTATTGGGCCTATTGTAGACTGCGATAAGATTAGTGTATGCTTCGTTAAACCGGATTTTCACGGCTGTGGCTTCGATCCTCTCTAGCTCGGGAAGCACTACGTTTGATTGCTCTATGTCCGTGTGTATAATCACGGCCGTGCCTCCACCCCGTGCGCCGTTCAGCCTGTCAGTACGGTGCACACGGTATTGGCTCATGTGGAAGTTATCTTTTGCGCCCAGGTGTGTTTCGTTTATAAGAGCAATACGGAGACCGTGCCGCTCCATAAACGCCGCCCAATTCTGCTTTTTTGTTTTTCAGCCCGCGAGCGTTCCAGAAGAGGATACGCGTATTCAGAGGATTTGGGTTGCAGGCATTGTTTGGTTTCTGGACGGACAAGAGGCCAATCTGGATTACAGTCCAACTGCCCCTATCTGGGGGAGTGGTCTTGAACTGTAGTAGGGTAGCTTGGGTTTCTGGCTTTAGGGATGTAGGGATTGCAGTCCATCTCCCCCCATCTGGGGGAGTGTACAGAATCTGCAGTGGGGTTAGTGGGAAGGATTGACCTGCAGTCCATCTCCCCCCATTTGGGGGAGTGTCCAGAAGCTGCTGAGGGGCAGGAAAGAAGGATTGGGCTGCAGTCCATCTCCCCCCATATGGAGGAGTTTCCAGGCGCTGCAGCAGGGTAATGTGTAGGATCAGGGTTAGGATTACAGTCCATCTCCCCCCATTCAGGGGAGTGTTCAGGGTCTGCAGTGGGGTAAGTGGATAAGATTGGTCTGCAGGCCATCTCCCCCCATCTGGGGGAGTGTCCAGGTACTGCAGCAAGGTAATGTGTAGAGTAAGGATTACAGTCCATTTCCCCCCATTCAGGGGAATTTCCAGGAGCTGTAGTAGGGCTCTTAGGAGTTTAGGCAGCAGCGGATTAGTGGTGTGAGACATTGCTGGTGCCTAGGACGGACATGAGGCAGTTCTGGAATACAGCCCATCTCCCTTCATCTGAGGGAGTGGTTAGGAGCTGCAGTAGGGCGCTTACGAATTTTGGGATTAGTGTCGCCAGGGAGAGGTCAACGGAGGGGAACATGGGTCGAAGGAGATCCTCTATTGTTTTACGAATTGTTGCGAAAAAAATCTATTGCGGGCTGAGTGTGTGTCTGCTCCGCAGGGGTAGCTGGACCCTGTGGAGGTGTTGCGTTTGTTGCTGAATTAGCTTGGGTCGGGGCGGACTCTACCGACTCCGCCAGCGGACGGGCCAGCCGGGTTGGCTCGGGCGGCTACGTCAGATCCCGCCGGTGCGCGCTCAACCGACTCCTCGGCGGCCGAAGCCGCCGGGCCGTCAGGAGCAACCACCCCAGCGTTCACTGCCGCGCGCCCAGTCACCCCCCCAGCGGCCGTCGCCACCGGGCCATCGAGAGCAGCCACAGCGGCCGTTGCTTACTCGGCGGGAGGGGGAGGGGTTTGTCTGGCTCCCAGCGTTCCTCGTGCGTGTCCTGTTATTTCTAGTACGCTGGGATTTAGGTTTGTGATGAGGCAGCTGAAGGCTGCGTCGTATGCTCTACAGTGCGTGCAGAGCCTGCTGTTTGGGGCTCTGCAACCTCTGTTGTGTGGATGTGGTTTGTGAGCCTTGGGGTGCGGTTGACGTTTCATTTTGAATGGGTTGCGCCGTGTTCGTGATCGCATTCGAAGCCTCGGCACTGTAGGACACATTGCTCCTAAGGTGGGTCGGGTTCTGGATCACTTTACGCTGGTTTTTTTGTGGACGCTTGTTGTGTCTGTGACGCCCCTTTTGCATTCTTTGCATTTCGCCGGGCTAGTGCGAGTTTGTACTCGGGGCAGCTTCTGTAATTGCTTGGATGCCCTCCCCCACAATTAACGCATTTGCGTTCATCGGGCATCCTAGCTTTGCATGTATGTGTGGCATGATTGCCGGCACATTTGCGACAGCGGGGTGCCGCAAAGCACAGGTCTGTGGCATGTCCATACCGCTGACATTTGTGACAGACCAGGGGTGTGTTGGGAGGCTCATACTTCTCCACTTTTATCACCATGTAGAGCAGGCGAGTGGCCTTCTCAAACATGAGTGATCCGGCCTAGTCTTGCAACTCGACCAGATAGAGAGGCAGTGGAGCCTTCGTATACGTTCCTCTCATCTGGCTGACCTTCTTGGAGGCCCAGCCGTCGCCAAGAAGCGCTTCCTTAACACTGTCGGGAGGGGTGGTAGGGTGTATCCCTGTGTCCTTTCGGTTTCCAGCCTAAAAGTGTGGTGTTCGATTTTCTCCTCTCCGAGGTACCTGAGGAGTTTCTTGTAGTCTTCATTGGTGGACACATATAGTGCCGTGTACTGCCCTGCGAGCTTGGTGTGATACTGCACAGGGTTGTATTTTCCAATGAAAGAAGAGTTTATGCGACCGAGATCGCCATGGTTGCGAATCATGACGGGGGGGGGGGGATACTCGATCGCGATGTTGTAGTGGCTGCCGGGGCAGTATTTTGTTCTGGGTCGGTTTCTGCAGGTACCGCGGGAGTCACTTTCGCGCTCTCGTCAGCTGCTGCTTGTTTGGGCTGACGGCCCTTTTTTGGCATCCTTGCCGGTCTAAATTCGAGAATTGGGGATTGCCCCTGTGGTACACTTTCTTCGAGAAGACTGGTGTGCAGCGTGTACGACACACTAACATCAACAGTCTTCCCTTGACTGTCGTTAGCAGGCACGGAAAAACCGAACTGCTGTATGTCGTCGCACCTCGGGGTGCTTGTCTGCGAGCCACCAGGCTGGAGGAAACAACTGCCTGCGTCTGACGACTTTGCTTTTTGTCTGACGACTTTGCTTTCTATGACGGCAGGCAGTCGCAGGAAGTTACCCTAAGAAGGGGGGATCCTAGTTTCTAATCGGCGCAAGAGAGCGTGGAGGAAGAGAGTGGTCCTAGAGCACGCGCAGTTATCCCACGTGAAGGGGCCGCTGGTACTCAAATTACCCTATAAAGAACGGGTGATTCCCGCTGGGGAGGTTAGGGCAAAGCCCAAGGTCTAGGCAGTGACCCGCAGGTCACTGCTTGAGTTGGTTAGGGAGTGTGTTGATCTGACCCTTCGTTATCACCGCAAGGTATCAAGGCCAAATACAACCCAACAGCCACTAAACAACTCGTAGAAGAAGTTCGCTCCGCTCCGGAACCCTATTGAGAGCTATCACTAAATATTTATAGACAAGCACCAAAGTTTCCAATTCCTAATGCACACTTCAAGAACAATAATTAGAATGCAACTTACTTATGAACTGATATTCCAGGTTCTTTCCTTTCTGACCGTTTTGTGCAACCGTATGCAACACAAGATGGCATTATAAAAAACTTAGACACATTACAAAATGAAATAATCACAGCACAAACACAATGTGAACTTTGCATTTGTATAGTTTCGCAATATGGCCGTTGCCAAAACCGCGCATGCGCAGTATCAGCCGAGAGTTTAGAGGCGGCGTCATAGATTTAATATCATTTCTACATGCAATAGAACTTCATGTAGAGAGCTTTCAAGAAGTTATGGATTATAACATTGGCAGTTGAGTTTACATACACATTAATGTATTTTGTAGTCACCAGTTATACTTTGTTTGAAAGAAATACCAAAATACACAATTATGGCACTAGAAGTAAAAATGATTTTCATAAGGATATCAAATCATTGTCATTAGTTCAAAAAGAGGCCCGACGTTCAAGGGATACATAACTTCAATAAGTTCCCAACACATATTAAATGTCTAGCAGATGATAAGAATAAATTCAGGAGAAAATTGAAATAATTTTTAATTGACAACTCCTTCTACTCTGACAATAATTTACTTGAAAGCTATCTACAAAATAAACTGCCAGTAGTTTGCGTAAATGTGGTTGACATAGATAATGTACCGTTTATGATATGACTCTACAGCTTCTGGTGTAGGGACTACTTTTTTTGCAATTCTTTATCTGTAATCGACAACTTCCCACATCCCACAGAACCAGTGTCTTATATTGGGATCAATGGAAAATGAATTTACTGTATTGTATACATCAGAATTTCTGTCACAGATCAGCTACTTACACTTCCGACGGCTCAAAAGAGGATTCCTGCCAACCTAAATATTATTGTCAACAATCAGACTCCAGAAACCAAGTTAGACTGAAAATTTTTAGGTTTATGGATTCAGTCTGATTTTAAATGGAATAAACGTGTTCAATATTTGAACTCTAAATTAAATATAACCTGTTATGAATTGCAAATTTTAAAATTAACCTCTAGTGAAGGAACTTTGAAAAATGCATACTTGCTCATTTTCATTCACAAATAAAGTACGGAATTTATATTCTGGGGTTTATCAGATGCACTAAGTACTTTGAAAATTCAGAAGAGAGCACTAAAAATAATGACGAATCACAAAACATGAGAATCTTGTAGACCCTTATTTGAGTATATGAACATTCTCCCACTACCAAGCATTTAGCATTTACATCTTTGTAACCATTCTATTTTTTTAGAAATTATATCATAGGTAAATTCTAGCTCTCAAAACAAACAAAAAGGTACATAAACATTATACCATGAAATAATTAGAGGTGTATATTATGCATACAAAAACAAAAATGTATCACAATGGAACATTTCATAAAGGGATTAAGCTTTTCAATAAACTACCCCATAATATAAAAGTAACATTCAAAAAGGGGAAATTTTGATAAATTGATTATTTCATATATTAAATACCACTCTTTTTACTACGTGGCAGAATATTTGAAATATTCTAACTGAAATAATTTAATGTGAATATTTTAATTGACATGTCTGATATCATTATGTATAATGTATGTATATATGATTTTGAGGACAAATCAAATACTAATAGTACCGACTCCATTACATTCAAAAAACTTTATTGATTCCTTTCGCATGAGATTAAATTCTTATGTACGTTCATCGTCGTGTCTTCCCTTCCATATAATCTCATAATCATTCTACCAACATCTTTCCAAGGTTCAAAACCTATACACACTTTGTACACTCCGCATTGTCCTCACCCTCCTCCTGTCTTTCATCAGTATCATCATCATCCTAAAAAGTTTCCAGCCACTGGCCGGTTCATGCACAAGCCTCTCTATTTCCTTCTTACTTTCCACAATCTTGTTTCATTCCTCTCCTCTCTTCCTTACAAACTCTTCCCCTCCTTTCAGACATCCATCTCTTGGTCTTCCTCTTGGTCTTTTACCATGCAACTTACTTTCGTGGATTTTTCTTGGGATTCTCTGAACCTCCACTCTCTTTACATGACCATACCATCTACGTCTGGTCCTCTCTACCCTTTCATGGAGGGGTTCCTCTTTTATGGTGAATTTAATCACTTCATTCCTTATCATGTCCATTTTAGTAACTCCCATTCTACTTCTTAAAAACTCCATTTCACTTGCTTGTACTCTGCTGATGTCCCGCTTCTTCATTGTCCATGTTTCAGCAGCATAAGTCAAGATAGGCTCATGGTATGTGTGATAAATTACTCTCTTCCTTCTCTGTGGCATATCTTTATTCCATATCAGGCTTCTAGTGTTCCTTAGAAATGAATCTGCTTGTCTTCCAACTTCACTTATCTCGACATCATTTCCTCTAATACACTCCCCAAGTACTTGAACTTGTTTACCTTCTCTAGTTGTTCCCCTGCCATCACAATTCCCTGGGTTATCCTATTCTTCTTTCTGGTTGTTACCATGTACTCGCATTTCAGGCCATATTCCTCCACCTTGTCTGTCCACACATCCAACTGCCGCTACACTTCCTCTTCATTACCTCTCCTGATCATCAGTTCGTTCGCAAAAGCCATCACCTTCGTGTTTTCTTCTCCATCCTTACTGCCACCTTCTGCATTATATCATCCGTGATTACAATTGTCTTCCAATGAATCCAAATCCAGCTTCAGTTTAATAAGGGTTCCTAATTGTGTTTTGCGGTGATTTTAACAAACAAAACAAGGGGATCTCCTTTGTATGGCCTCCATCTCTTGTATTTGATCCCACCATACTCAAAGAGTTGTCTGACCATACTTTTGTATTAAGTTTCCCTCAATTCTATGGTGTACACCGCGATTGCCCTCTCCAGTTGTTGCATTGTACCTCTCCTTACAGGCTGCCCAATTGAGTTTATCAGATGGTGTTTTACACCTCATGCCTTCAAAATTCAATTATCCTTGCAGTTAAATAGAAACACTGTTCTAAATTCTGTGAACTTTACATGAGTTTATCTAAATCCCACGTCAGCCTATCTAATCCAGCATTATGTTTATACCTATACCTCCTCACTGCCCGTCTAAGAACACAATCTTACCATCCACTAATATAAAATCTTTTTACCTGCCAGTACAAACTCATTTCATAATTTATTCATTTGCTCTTTTCTTTGCGCCATAGTCTTTGTCGACGTAGAGGTCATCACCTGAAGTTAACAGACGACAAAGGTGGAAAAAATAAAGGGGGGTAATTGGCGGATAGTTAAATTGCCACTGAACAAGTGCTCCATCGAGATTTAGTCAGAGGTGGGAGATGATTTGGGAGAAAGTACGGGAAGGAATCTGAGGCATTTAAATTCAGCGAAACTGATAGCCAAAGTAATCTTTTTTTTTACATTTCTCATATTTTGCGATTCATGTTTGTTCGAAAATTGATCATAGTGATATAGAGGAAATATCTGCTGTTGATAAGGAGTTTTTCTATGTCTATAGTACTCATAAAAAACATTGCATTAAAGTTGACTTTCACCCAACTAAAAGTTCTAATGAATTTTAAAATTCAGTATTAATGTAAGATATCTTCTACAAACCGTTAAAGCAAATTGGTGGCCTCACATGTGAATCCTCTGATGCCTCTTAAGATAGTGAGATTCCACAAAAATTTTTTACAAATTTTACAAGAAAAAGGACGTTTGTTCCAATTGTATCTTTTGATGCCGTTTAAGGTTATCAGCCCATGTAAAACGTTTTCCACAAATGTCACACGAAAATATTTATGTTGTTTAAGTTTGTAAAACTGTTTAAAAGATTTCCCACAGTCATAGCAAGCAAATGGTCGTTCAGCAGAATGAGTACTCTGATGACCTCTAAGGTACCAAGAAACTTTGAAAGATTTTTCACAATCTTCACAAGAAAATAGGGATCCACCCAATTGAATTCTTTGATGCCGTTTAAGATTATCTGGCCCTGTGAAGTAAACTCCACAAATTTCACATGAAAATTCTTTTTCTTCACAATGAAAACTCTCAAGCTCTTTAGGACCGCCAGCTGTTTGAAAGATATCTCAGAAACTTTACACGAAAAGGAGAGGGCACCTGAATAACGACGAGGCCATAAGCAACTGAATGAATATTCTGATGTTTAAGGGAGCCCGGTTATTTAAAAGACTTTCCACAAACCTTACAACAAAATGGACGTTTATGCAAATAAATACTTTGATCCCATTTTCAGACTATGCTAAAGAAAAACCACAAATTTCACACAAAGATTTTTTTATTAGAATGAATGCTCGTGGGCCTTCCAAGAGAGTCAGGCTGCTTAAAAGATTTCCCACAAATTTCACCAGAAAACTGACAATCATATGACTGAAGATTCTGAGGAACATAAAGATTCTTAAACTGCATGAAAATTTTTTTACAAGTTTCACTAGAAAATGAGGCAAAACCCACATACATTTTCTAATGATTTTGAAGGCACTGAGACAGCACGTGCGACGGTCCACTGTATTTGCACACAGCTGACAGCTCAACTGATTGACTTTTCATATGGCGTTGTTTGTGTCTAAGCCTATTATTCCAGTTGTAGGCAGCTAATGGATCATTACCCACGCTGTTGTCTTTAACTACAGCAGAAGAATTTTGCTGCTCAGGAGTGTAAATGTTACTTTTAGAGTCAGAGTAACCCCTAAAAACAGGAAAATCTTAATAGTATATACTGGTGAAAAATTAACATACAATAGATATTCAAACGTTATGATTAAATATTGTTTTATTTTTAGTTTTTAACTAGTAAATAAAAATTATTTTATGTATACTAAAGATTTACAATAAAGTAAAAATCGTTTAAGTTAATAGTCTTGAACCAATAAAAACTCAATATACTAGCTTTAGTAAAATTCTACCCAAGAGTCAGAGAGATGGGATTTATAATACAAACACAACAGATATATCACAGCAAAAAATAATGGAAAATAGTCCAATATCTTCAGAAAATATAGTATTAACAAATTGTGAATTTACACTGGACTCCTACAGCACATATCCTGGTTGCAGATAATCCAATATACGAAAGGTTGTTAGATAGGTATGTTTACTATCTATGTTCCTTTTTCACTTGTATTATAATGCCAATTTTTAGAAAAACTTGGAATATGTTGATAAAGGAACCAAAATGAATGATAAATAACCAAACAACATATGCAATACAACCAGCACTGTGATCTTCATCAAATATTTGGAAGAGTCAGTTTCTACTATGAAAAATGAATACAGTAGAGAAAAAATATAAGTATTAAATAGATTTGGCAATCAGCAAGAAGAAGATAGACAATTTTGTTATTGCCTTAGATGGATATATACAGGAAAGAATGACAAGATTCGAAAATCTAGAATACTGGTTGATTCTAAATGACAATTTTATAAAAAGCCTAAATATCTAGTGTAAAGTTGTAACATATATTTCTGGACTCGCTAGTAAATTGTTATGTACTGTAGGTAATACTATATGGTGTCTAACTCCAGGCAACGAAGTCTCAACCACTGATCGGCTGGAGTCGCATTTCTCCTAATTTTTCAACCAAAGGACCAGTAAATTGTAAAAAATAATGCTGTGGACCACTAATTTAAAAGGTCCCAATTTTTTACCTGTATATATTTAACTTATAGAACTTCTTTTATTGTATCATTATACAAGGGTGTCTCAGAAACTAATGCAGCTCAGTTGTTTCCTTCAACAATTATTTACTGAATGCAATGAAACTTATACACAAAAAAGAATGATGTTTCTTCTTCACTCCCTATTTTTTAACGTAATTTCCTTTCCGTTCAATTTCCGTCAAGACACAAGAGCATGTATGCCATGGAGGTACCACTTCTTGTTCTGTTCACGAAGCCATTTCTTCACTGAGCAAATCACCAGTTTTAGCCCAAACATGTGAAAGTCTGAGGGAGCTAGGGCAGAGCTATGGGGTGGATGGGGTAACACTGACCAACCCTGTTTGGTGATATGTTCCAACGTCCGCTATCTTGTGTGAGGGTGTGCATTCTCATGTTGAAGCAATCACCTTTGATACACACACTAGAAAACATTAATAAGAATTTAATAACAATTTTATTACTTAAGATGCTTAAGAGAGACTCGAAACAGTTTACACTGACCAATGTGTAGTGACTGTACTGATTACCTAAGGAAGGATCGATACAGATGATAATGAAATTCTGCTTCCCTGATATTCTTTTAATACAAAATTTACTCTGCACATAGCATTGTGTATCACTGCACAGTAACTAGACGAATCTTGTTTTATTCAGGAGTCACAACCTTTACCTATATTGGTTGTTGGCTCTTGGCCGATGTAGTTAGGTTGAATTGCTGCCTGGACCAGGGAGGACAAGTTGCACCACTTCAGAGTACCCACACAATGTCCACCTTAATACATGTGCAGCACTGCAATTATTTCTTGTCACTTTGATGACTTCACTTTTTATGCTCATCACACTGCTGGTTATCGTGACTAAACCAGAAGTTGATCATTACGTTCCAACATGGCAGCTGTGCTGATGCAGATAGTGCAGTATTGATCATTCATGATATAGCGTCTAAAATTCCAGTACAGTGAGGAAAAAGATCTATTTGAGACGGGGATTCAAACCGGGGACCTTTCAATCCACAGCCTTGTTATCACGTGATGTGATTTGCTAGTCGAAATTTGTCGTGACCGGCTGCTCACTTGTTCGCCATTGCGCAACAAATCCGAAACGCAAAGTGTGATGCATAGCATGGGTTATCAAGCGTTTGTATTTTATGTCTGCAATCCTGTTAAACATTTTAAATCCAGTCAATGATTGATTTTAATTTTTTATAATTTAACGTTTCGACTAATAGATTGATTTCAATTTTTATATAATTTAACGTTTTTGCTAATATAGTGCTGCTTTTAAGTTTTGTTGCTTTCAAGTTTGTTAGTGAAATAAATGAAATTGAAATTCGTTTAGATGAATACATCATGGAAACCGAAGATCTATAGACTGTTAATGAAAGCAGCAACACTAGCAATAGCTGCTAGAAGATTAAATTTCCTTGCCCACTTTTATGCGGTAAAATTGCATTTGAATGAAGATTGAGGGAACAGTGGATTTATAAAGTCAACTGCATTTGCCTAAATTTTCTGTAATCATGGCTCAAGTTTCTAGCTTTAATAATCTTAAACAACACACGAGTAGGAAGCAAACATCCAAATATTTATTGCTTAAAAAAGAATGAAAGCAGGATCAACTCACTTGAAAAGGATAAACAATTTAAATCCTTCATCAAATGCTGTGGATCCTCCTGATGTAGATAGCAGCAGAAGTCTTGTTCTCTATCACCATGAGCTAACAAAAGGTTATATCAACAATGCATTTTGCCATCATATTTACAGACAGCTGCCTATCTGAAGCTGGTTTAAACCAATAAATTGTAGATGTTAACTTATAACGAATAACTGTAATTTGCAAAAATGTAGCGTTTTTACAGTTAACGAAGATAACTTTTGGCTTAGCTGTGCCGAACTATGAAGGTATCACATTAAAGGCCTCGTTGTCCACCTGCAGAATATTACAGCCATCTAAAAAGTAGACGCCTCATTCTCAAAAATTAAATCGTTTTCTCGGCACCATTTCACATTTAACTTAGTACATAGCACCGTAATATTAACATGAGTAATTTTTAATTACAAATTTCACTTTCATGAAAGGTATCATTTTAGTAGCAATAGTACCACAAATTCCTGTTATCTGAAATTTCAATCGAGAACAGAAAATATTTTTTGCCATCAATAAGTCCTCGCCAGTTCTTTTTTTTTTATTGTATTTGTTTGGTTTGCGCCATTTCTGTTTACAACACGCTAGCTTGTCAGTGATTTCAAACGAACAATGGCATCGTGTTCCTTCCTAACACAAGGCTAAACTATCAGTTGAATTAGAACAACCCATCTGATTGGTGTGAGCAGTAAGTTATTTATATGAAGTATGGATCCCAAACTCCACAGCAGTAATCGAAATGAGGATGAACTAATGTTTAGTAAGCTATTTCCCTTGTGTGAACATTACAATTTCTCAGAATACGACCTATAAATCGTAATCTAGAATTAGCTTTGCCTAGGACGGAAGTTATGTGCAAGTACCATTTCAGGTTGCTTTGTACTAATACGACAGGATACTTTAGGGAATCATCTGTGACAACAATTGAATTGTTAACTTTGTACTCTTGACTACCGATTTTTTTTTTTTTTTTTTTTTTTTTGTTACTTATTTTCATTGCCCTGTACTTTTTGCAGTTAAGTGTAAGCTGCCACTTATGGCACACTTGCAAAATAACATACAGATCACGTTTAATTTCTAAGCAATCATCAGAGCTTTTTACTTCCCTATAGATAAGTGCATCATTAGCAAACAATCGCATCCTGCAATTAACGTTGTCTCTGACATCGTGTATAAAAATTAGGAAAAAAAGTGGTCCTATTACACATCCTTGAGAAATGAACAAAGTAACATCTAGCTTAGAATAGATTTCTCTGTCAACAACAACATACTGTGACTGACCAGTTACAAAATCGGGTATCCATTTGATCCAATATACCGTATGCTGGAATCTTCGCTAAAAGTCACGAATCGAGCGGATCTTCTCTGTACGCTCTCCATTGTGTCAATCAATAAAATCCAAGAAAATTACATTAATTGGTGAACCTACTCTGCTCACCAAAACAGATATTGCGCATGTGGTAGGATGGACGGCAGTCACTTGTCATAGAAATCAGTGCTTAATTCATTTTCAGTATAGGAAGCGCACTCTGCTCCAACGTCGTGCCACGTTGACGCTCACACAGCGAATTCAATCTTTCAGTTCAAATAAAATTCATCATAAATGTGTTAGAATGCAATACACTATGAAATTAGAGGTTTTGAAATAAAATTAATTACTTGGTAATAAGTTCAACAGAAATATTTTTGTATATTTTCAAGTATCACCAGATAATACTATATATAAATATTATTTACATAAGAATGAGTTATAGTGAGTAAGCGTACTTATTTAAACACATACCTATTTCAGTTCATCACCTGACCCGCCGAAATTGCCCATTTTTTTTTTTTTTGATCTGACACTTTTCCTATTGTTGGCACTCACAAGATTGAAGTGACTTCAAATGACACCGTGTGTCGGCAAACACTTGGCTGTCACTGGTTTCGTTTACTTTCTGATGGTGCAAACGAGTATCAGGCTGGTGAATGTGGAAAAGCGTATAGAGAGAGTTCAGGATTTTGCGGTTTTTTACGACCAAATGTTGTTTTCACGTTAATGATTCATTTAAAAAGTGTATTTGTTTCCTTCAACCTCACATCCAGGTTCAAGAGAAGTTCATAAAATGTGTGGGGAGTGTGATAGTGATACGTAAGGTTCCCATTACAAATCCTCATCTTGACTAAAATATTTACAAGCCTTAAAACAGACAATCACTTCTAGTAAAGCTTTTGACTTATTAAACAAAAACGCTTCAACGCTACAAGTTTAGGCTGGTGGGATAATCAGTTAAGTGTGTACTACAGATGTGCAATTTACATTCTATATTTAAATAAAGTGTATCCTAAACTCATTCTATATAAAGAAAAAGTACCGAGTGAATCGAAAGTAATCTGAAAGAAAACAAACACGTCAAATCTAAAGTAAGTAAAGTTTCACATCTCGTTGTAATTGTATTCAGAAATTCGATAATCTTTCAATCTAAAGACCATAGAGGACCATATTCCAAAGACTTTTAATGATTGTTGGTTAAGTAGTAATTGGGATACTATTTTTGCACATGAGAGATTAAAAAATGAGAAGATAACGTGATTCAAGTGAAAAATAAATATTTTATTGTATAATACTTTATTGCTTTCGTAGATTATAGAGTACAATACATTAAGGGGAGCAACCCTAGCTATGATCCCAAACTTACTTTCACAAAAAAAATTGAATATTAATTACACAAAACATCAACGTGAAAATTATACAGATTACTAAAGACTATGTGGCAACTCATCTGTCACACGGACACGTATGGAAAGGAGAAGGGTTTTGTCATCACTCGGATAACAATTGCAGTTAACTGTCACAATAAAATTATAAAAATGAACATCCTTAAGCAGCACACTATGAACACAGTTAGCAATAATTTGTAATACACAGTACAGTTATAGATGGTGCTTTTCAGTTCATCCAAACTCTCAAAAAGGTTCTGTAGTCTTTGCATGAAAATATACAAATATGTGACACATTAGATTTCTGCATTTTAAAGACATTAACAAACATACAAAGTACACAGTTACACATTTTTGCAATTCAAGCTATTACTAAACAGTGAAACATATTTACCCACACTTAAACAGGAAAGAAAGAAACTAAAATTCTCCCAAAAACTTCAAAAGAAAATTGCCATTAAACAAAATAAATCTTCTGATTATTTTTAAGATGAATATACTAGTTCCAGAAATTTTACAGAATAAACATTTTTTACTATACTGAATCTTGGAGACCAACAGATTGTGAAAAATATTTTGCACAAATTTCATTAGAAAACGGATTCACCCAAAAGAACCTACAATTATACCTTAGTGCATCACCAAGTGACATACTCACGATAATACAGAAAATAAATTCAGACCTTAAGAATCTTTGTGATTGGGCAAAGAGACTTGCAGTGAAAATAAATCCCTCTAAAACTCAGGCTGTTGTTATTGCTAGTCCAAAACTGATAGGCAGCAACTTCACATCAAACCTCCTAAAAATAAAATTTCAGGGAACAGAGTTAAACTATAGCGAATCTGTAAAGGATCTTGGAGTCCTAGTAGATAGTAATTTAAACTGGTCTGAAAACACTGTTTCAGTATGTCGCAAAGCCTTCTCTTCTCTTCATGCTCTGTATAAATGGAAAAAATTCTTCCCCACTCATTTGAAAAAGCAATTGGTGCAGACTCTGGTGCTACCACATCTCGATTACTGTGACGTTGTTCAGCAAAATTTGAGTTCGGCAGACATAAGGAAACTTGAACTTGTTATGAACTCCTGTGTAAGGTTCATCTGTGACCTACGACTGTACGACCACGTCTCACCTTCATACGACCGCTTGCAGTGGTTGCGCGTTTGGGATCGACGACGATTCCACACTCTATGTCTTCTTCACCGCCACATACATCTGAAAACTCCCGCATACCTTTGTTCCAATATCTCATACCTAGGACTTTCCCATAATATTAACACCAAATCCCTGAACTCAAACACACTAACCATCCACTCCCACAGCTCGGAAATCCTAGCCAATTCCTTCTTCATTTCAGCGGCTAGACGGTGGAATAATCTTCCCCTAAAAATTAGAACTACCCAAAGAATCAGCACATTTAAAACTTTTGAGAAAGCATTATTTATTGGAGCACTAGCTAAAAGATATCTCCTTCCATACATAACCTAGTTTTTAGATTTGAATAATATTGATGTATACAGTGTCCACCTCTTTATTCTGCCTTCCCTATTATTAGTTTGTGTCTTGTCTCTTCATCCTACTAGTATTAAGTTTGTACCATTTACTTCTTTAACTTACACTTGCATTAGTTTATACCATTAAATTATTAACTAGTTAAGAACGAATACTATTAAGATTTTAGTTAGTATTTTACTCATAAAAATTATTAAATTTTATGTTAATATTACTCTTGAACAGAAATTATGCCAAATGTTATATAAGTGATGTATATTGTTAGTTTGTGTAAGGTGTATATTATTTATTGTAAACACCTGGTATGATGTAAGAGAGGGCTTGACAGCCCTAATCTTGCCAGGCTAAATAAACCTTTAAATAAAATAAATAAATAAATAAATAAATATTAACATCCAAATAAATATTCACAGCACAAGTAAAAAACATCCGCAAATTCAAAAATGGAATGTGAATAATTTCAACAACATTCTAATTACCAGACTGTGTGAAACTGATATCACATGAAAATGGGAGTTCTCCTGTATGACTCATCTGATGCCTTTTAAGATCGGCTGATCGTGTAAAAGCTTTTCCACAAACTACACAGTGAAATGGGCGTACACCTATATGGATCATATGATGACTTTTAAGATTATAAGACTGTGTAAAAGATTTTCCGCAAACATTACAGCTAAATGGGCGTTTTCCTATATGACTCAAAAGATGCCTTTTAAGATCAAATGGTCGTGCAAAAGATTTTCCACAAATATCACAAAAAAATGAACATTCAGTCAAATGAATCTTTTGATGCTGCTTAAGATTAGCTGATCCTGTAAAAACTTTTCCACAAGTTTCACACGAAAATATTTTATCATCAGAGTGAATCATCTTATGCTCTTTAAGAGTGAGAGACTGTTTAAATGATTTACCGCAAACTTCACAAGAATATGGGCATTCACCGGAATGAATACGCTCATGGACCTTAAGATTCTCAGGAAGAGTAAAAGATTTTCCACAAACTTTACAGGGAAATGGGCGCACTCCTGTATGACTCCTGTTATGCCTTTTAAGTTCTGAAAATCGTGGAAAAGATTTTCCACAAACTTTACAAGAAAATGGACGCTCACCCAAATGAATCTTTCGAAGCCGTGCAAGATTAGCTGACCCAGTGAAAGGTTTTCTAAAGATTTCATATGAAAATACTTTATGATCAGAATTAACCATCTTATGTTCTTTAAAAGTTTCAGGCTGTGTTATATATGTTTCACAAATTTGAGAAGAAAGCGGGCGTTCATTGGTATGAATTCCCTGGTGCGTTTTAGGATCTACTGCTTGCAAAATAGGTTTCCCACAAATTTTGCATGAAAATGGGTATCCCGCCAAATTAGTCGTCCTATTACTCCAGCTATAGGTAGTGACTGGATCCTCACCAACACTGTTGTTTTCAAGTTCTGTTGAAGGAAATTGTTGGTCTGGTCTGTATATGTTACTTTTACACTTGCAATATCCCCTAAAAACAGAGAAATTTGCATGTTATCATCCAGCAATAATTTATTATACAACAATAATACTTTCAGCCATAAGTATTAAATATATTATTGTTTTAAATTTTAATTAGTAAATATATATAATTTATATATATGCTTTAGTTTTAAAACAAAAACACACTGTATTTTTAAGTAACCTGAGAGTGATTCAGATACGTAACTAACCATCAGAAAAATATAATTTAAAAAAGGACACAAAATGCGATTTAAAGGAAATATAATGGAAAGAAAGTCCCAAATTATTGAAAATGGAAACTAAATTATAATATTATCAATCTGTGAATGACAAAATTATTAAATTAGGGTTCTGTGTAATACTTGCTGTTTATAAAATGTCACACACACATAACATTTTTTTGTACCAACAGAAATCTTAAATAAGGAATCTAAGACTTTATATATATATATATATATATATATATATATATATACAATCCATGATAGTTATCTTTATGGCAATATATATGTCCACAAAGTTAGATGATTATTATATCCAATGCAACAATGAATATCACAAGGGATATCAGGAATTTGAGTTAAAATTCCACATTTATCAAAATCTCTAAAGTAGTAGTTTCCTTAATTTTATTTCTTTAAAAGGCCTAGCCAGTAATGACAATCAAAAACTATGTTTTCAACAGTAAATCACTTAATATTACTAGTTAGATAAATATATTCATATTATTCAAGAAACAATCAACATTAACTAAAATATTTGTACGCCTATTTTGTATACAGATTGTAAGGATTTAAATTGGAAATTGATTGAATAAATAATAATAATGACACACACATATTTTGGAGGTTATCGGTGGTTTGTTTTATAGCAAGGCGTGATACTAACATTAAATTCAAATGCAGTCCTCCCGTCGCTGTTCTTGGGCGATAAGATATAAATGCACAGGTTGTCGTTACAGTTCTACCAGCTATGCCAAACTACTCAGCTGATTATGGTAAAGAATTGCCAGTTCACACACAAAGCAACAACAACGTGCAGATATGATCACATTACACTCTTTTAATAACATGAAAACTGATACAACCCGCCAAAGGTGAACCACCAAATCTCATACCGTATTCTCACGGTCCAGGTATGTGTACAGTTCTGTAATATTGTCATAGCCGAAATTAGAGGAATAATTTTTGTTGTAATAATATATCTCATTCTTGTTGTTGTGATTTTCACAAACGGTAGTGTATCAAATGCTCAGATAAAGTATACCTATCTACACAACGCATCAATCTCTTCAACATGGAATAAAACTAAGGTAATTTTGATACACAAAAAAAAAATCATGACAAAAACTATTACCCTACATGATCACTACTCTAAACAAAACTTTGACAAAGATCTCCATTCAGTGTTACAGCCAAACAAAATAATCAAGGATGATTCCACAGTAGCTTCAGCAGAATCAGTCACATTATTGCTCTAGGATAACCAAATTCGCAGAGCAGATGAATAAAAGTTGCCTCTTTTTGTAGTTTTTGTAAATTTCGTAGACATTCAGTAAGTCATCAAGGTGTCCTGCAAGCGATGGGTGAGAGTGAACACCGCTTGAACCAGAATGCTTCATAATATACAGGGTGTCCAGAAAAGGACTACCTGATTTCAAAATTAAATATCTCGAAAACAAAGATCGATAGAGGAATGCAGTAAACGGTATGTTTACCGTGACAGCTGTAAGAAGTGTATACAGCAGTTTGAGGAATACTTCGGGAATCGAGTCATTGCTTTGGGATATCCAGAATTTACTGGTGCAGGCATGGATTGGCCTCCATATTCGCCGGATGTGACTCCCTGTGACTTTCTTTTGTGGGGCACAGTGAAAGACATGGTCTACCCGAAGCATCCCGCCACGCTGGACGAGCTGGAATCGGCGATCTTTACGGCATGTGAATCCATTTCGGTCGAGACACTACGAAATGTGATGGCGAATTTCATTCTTCGTTTGAGCCACCTCTGTAGTGCCAATGGTGAAAATTTTGAAAACATTGTGATGTGATTGTTTGCAAAGATTGTTTTCATACGATTATTTCACTTATGTATGCTGATATGAGCTGTACAGCGTACTTCTGTTAGCAGCTTTTGTAACTATTATTTCACACTGCTGTATACACTTCTTACAGCTGTCACAATAAACATACCGTTTACTGCATTCCTCTATCGATCTTTGTTTTCGAGATATTTAATTTTGAAATCAGGGAGTCCTTTTCTGGACACCCTGTATATGGCATGACTTCAGCCTTTACCACCATCAGGAAACCTACTGAAGATTTCTGTATCTGCGAGAGGTGTTAATTGAGGTGGTCCCTTCTTTCCAAAACAATTCGCAACTGTCTTGTAAATGCTAGAATGGTCAGAAAAAGGAATTACAATCAACGGCAAAAGACTTAATATCTAGATATTCGCCCAAGATATGGAAATTTATGTAAATAACACTAATAAACTCCAATTTGATAGGAGAGATAAGACCAGAAATTTTACCTCCATCGAGCTGGGATGGAAGGCTTTTAGTTGGCATGTAATTGTCCTCAAATCAAATTAAAAACAAAGACCTGGAAATGGGAAACTTAGAATGGCCTAAAAAGCTACGAAAAGAGCTACACTAGGTTGAGATGGAATAAAAAAAAATAAAAAAATAAGAGAGCAACCAACATTACATCGGGCACAAAGGTCACAGAAATTTTGGAAAAAACAGCCTCTTTAACTGGCAGTGGGCGGCCTACATTGCTTGTAGAAAAGATGAAAGATAGATAGAAATGGTATTAGAATGGAGTCCAAAATATCAAGAAGAGGACCAGTAGATTGATGGTATCAGGAAATATGTGAGGTCGATAGAGTTAGCTGGCACAGTGTAACGATACAGGCATATCTTTGAACTATCGCTGTTGACGCAGCGAGTATAGGATCATAGGAGAAAGAAAACATGACGCCAGACAACTATTCTGATAAGAATGAAAAGTACTTTGTAATAAGTATACAGTGACAGTAAGCATGCGAGAAGTGAATCTGCTAGTGGAGAAACATTTTGCATGTGAAAAAGAGTGGTTGTGTGAGACTACCGACAGCGAAGAATTCCGGTCAATTAACCTCATGCGAATTGGTGGTTCACTTTGGCAAATGGTGTACGAAAAAAGTAATTTTAATTATAATAAAAGTGTGTTTTTTGATATATTCCACTGACTGTTGTTGTTTTGTGACGCTTTTCCAAAACCAAGTTTGTTGAAAGTATTTTATGTAAGGTATTATGACTTATTTATGTATTTTCTATAGCCTGTGGGCAGTGACACAAGAACCCAAGCTTCATGAAATACAAAGTGTTTTGCCGAAGAATGAAATCAAATCATACCACTAAGTAATATTAAAAACATAAAAGTCATCACACAAGACAGTTCCAATTCTATCAGGACTCATAACTCTGTGAGGTGAAATCATTATATGACTGAATTGCCTGAACCTATCAGATATAACTCCATATTTAGTTCAAAACCTCTATACATAAGAAATAATTGGTTTTACACCTAAATTAAAATAAAACATCAAATTTACGGCAGCATCAATACAAGAAAGGGAGCGTTTATCTTACCTTCTTTGTGAAATACTGCAGGTGTATTTATGAAGATGGAGTTTAGCTTTGTCTCCAAATACCTCTGAGCAATTTGTGCAAACATACAAGGGAGCTGAAATAGCTGAGATATGGGCGAACACGTGTTTTATAAGGGAACAACCAGATGAAAAAGTGTGTACACATAAAGCACAAGCAATTTCATTTAATGCTGGTTCTTGAAACGTAACTTTCTTGATCTCTTCGAAACAGTGGCCACTCAACTTCGATACTGCTGATGGACTGACAACTTGCATAGAGCTACCACTGTTATCATTAGATACACTGGTATTGCTCACATCACATCGGAGTGAAAGTGTTCCTCTAGGTCCTAACCTCTCCACCATGCTAACATCATTTTGTCCATAACACAGACCTAAATTGCTTTGTTGCAAATCAACATCTGACCTGCAAAAAGTAATAGGCAAAACTGTTTAGTTTGATTTACTGCAAATAATAGATAAATAATTACGTAGAGATATACCTTCACTGAAAAATTACACAAGCAATAGAAAATATATGATCACTATGGAGATTTATGCACATATCTTTATCAAAGCAACTTACCTGACACTCATAATTATAGAAGTAACAATTGGTAGATAAGATGTAGGAGAAACAACTGCCAGTCACTATTCAATAGGGAACCATATATCCCACTGTGAAACTTTTATTTTATGGTAGGTCATGGTTCCCTCATATCCCAAGCAATTTGTTCTAATAAATTTCCATTCACAAAAAAAAAATTCAGAGTTTTAAATGGTTTATTGTTGTTAACTTATAAAACCAATTGAATGTCCCAATTGTGAAAGAAGTAGTGTAGTTCTATGTTAACAATTTAACATTCAATGTGGGAAGACGGAATTTTATTTTTGGTGCTTCTGAAGAATTAAACAATTTATATTTTTCCTTAGAAACTTTAAACAAATGCCAAACTGTGTTTCAATTTTGTCAATGACTAAAAAAGTATATTCCTCAATAAATTATTAAAAATATAAAACAAAAATGTATTTTTCCTGGCCTAGCGCAAGAAGAGAAAAAGTGTATGCAAAAAACCTAAAAGCATGTCTTCTGCCCACTAAAATTGTGAAACACTATTTTAATGTGTATTCCCAAAAATAAATTTTGAAAACACATTTTTATTGATGCAATACAAGAATCAAATTTATGTTTCTTATTCACACATGCAACTGTCACCAGCATTTGTCATAAAACAATTAAGCCATACGTAACTCAAATTTAATAATGAAACTTCTTCACAACCACAATTAGACATCATTGACATTTAATATGGGCTAATTAATCATCTTTGAAGAAAGTGGCACACCTCAATCATGGTGAAAACTTAATGAATTTATATATCTTATTTGCCACTGCTCTTATAATAAAATCAATATATTTTGCAGTCTTTTAGTAAATATTTTAATTTTATGGTAAAAATAAATAACAAAAAAGTGACAGTGTAGTACAATTAATTCTCAAAAGATGTCAAGGAAAATAAATAAAGTTGTTAATTTTGTCTGGTCACTAATCAGCTAACAAGAAAAGTGTGTGTTTTTATACAAGTAATGTAATAACTTGGTTTTAAAAAAGTTGTGAACCATAATTCTTAAAAAAAACACCAATAACTGACCATCCTTTTTCTCACTTTCACAGCCAGGTATTTTTATGGCAAATTAGTGACGTTATAATGCACTTAGCTATTTACTTATAGTACTAAGGGTGAAAGCTTAGGCCCTCACTAACACAACACAGTAATAATAATTTATCTGCTATAACAATACCCATAACTGTAACTTAGGGAATTATACACTTATATTAAAGAAAAAAATAATTGTAACATATCCTTATACCACTTACATAAAAAATAGCCGATGCCTACAGCTCTTTACATAAGAGTAATTTAAAAAGTTGATTGGAAAGAATATAAATTATTAGTACTGGTACCCTTTTCTGATCTTTTTTTTAACTTTATATAATCATATTTACTACTGGTAACTAAATTATTGACTTTCCATGTTATCTGTATAACATATTCTAAAGCATCTTTGATAAGGAATTCAATAATTCATTATTCTCTTAGCAGCATTCTTAACCAATAGGATTTTTCCAGAGGCAATCTATTTTCAGAGTGGTTGTTCCTATAAGTGATTTAATTCACCAACTTAATTTTGAAGAAGACTTCTGGTTGGTACAGCTCAACTAGGAGTATGGAAGCGACCAGGAAACTTCAATCCTCCAGTGGATCCAATCATGACATGTAGCCAGTGGTGTAAACATACACGGTAGTTGAAGTTTATAAATACACTTCTCTCTCTTTGTTTAGCTTTATGTTTACTGCCTGGTGTCGGACTGTTTCCTGCCGACGTCTTCTGCCTCTGCCCTATCCTATTGGAAGGAATTCAGTGACTCCATCTGTTAGTGCAAAGTGAAGCTCAAGAATATAAGTGTCTTTCGGTTTATATAACATATAGTTCAAGAAGCAGAAATCAAAGGCCATTCCCAGCATTTGCTCGGACAATTATTGGAAACCACCAAAATACCATAATCAGGGAAGCTGGTATGCTGCGCAAGGGCCATTCATAACTTCCCTGCCCATTATGGAGGCACAATGATACCAAAGAACTTAATTATCAAAAACAGATAGTCAGAAAGCTTGTCCTGTTAATAGAATGCTATTCACACCATTTGCTGAACGCTCTGTTACAGATCATTTGCTAACTTTATTTTTGAATGCCCTAATATAAGATTGTTGGTGGTTTAATTAATACGATAAATAATCACTCCACCATAAAATTCAATTTAACATTTGTTTTTATTCTCAAAGAAAACACGAACATCAAAGATACTGGCTACATACATTCAATCCAGCGATTGTATACAACACTTCTTCCACAGACAATACAGTTCTTGGCCGTGGTAAAACTAACTGACTCTCTGTCTTGGATGATTGCTTTATATAAACACCGTCAAAATTTCAAGAACACTATAAAAGCTTCCGCCTGATATTTCTCGAACATTGACAATACTTAAACAATTAAAACATATTTTAAAAAAAATCATAATTAATACACAATCATTTACCATCATTAAAAAATGGTCAGATATGGAAATTAAAGATACTTACACCCAAAATTATTCACAGAAATCATTTTAAACTGTAGTAAATTGTCCTTTAGACATCGTAACTTGCCTTAATATTTGGAATTACAAACATTTAAACAATTCTCTTGCACAATTCTGATCTTAAACATATAAAATGGCCCTTAAATAATTTCTTTCATAAAACTAAGTCTATATACATTTATTTACATGAAATTGCAAAACAAACATACAAGATCATATTCAACCTAACTCTAGCTTGCTGCCAATGCTTTATCAAATACAATTCCACTTAATTTTAGGTTTCCTTTACTGTTTATCCTGCCTCACCAATAAATAACTGTCTGCAACTGCAGAGTATTTCTCAAGCCTGTAATGTTTCCATATACACCTTCTTCCCTTTGACTAGTTTTTTCATACATAGGCAACCAATCCTACACATCATCATCTGGTTGAGTGGCACTGGCCTAAATAGTGGCCTGTTCAATTAGCACTGTGAAGAAAATGAAGAGGGCAAATGATGTGGTGGTCTTATTGCTAGCAGACAGGCCGCTACGGATGGGCAGTAAAATTTACATTGCAGTCTCTCTTTCAGTACTTAATTTGTCTCATCGCAACCAGCAGTTTATAATACTTCACATTTTATTGCTGGATGGTAATAATATTAATCTGTAAGCAGATAAATTTTAGTATGAGTGGCTTGAGGTTTACACTGTGCTCCAAGGATATGTAAGTAATGATCGCAGGAATATAAACCTACGTCATTAAAAATAGGTGTATAGTAGACAGTTTTCCCCATGCCACAATTCATTGTGTAAAATAGATAATTAAAAAAACTAATTGGTTTGCTAAGGGGAAGGCTGGCTCACCTATGAGTGGCTGAGATGAGAATCTGTGGTATGATAAGAGAGCCTAGTGTAATTGTAACCTAGAGGTATTGTAGTATAACCTAATTAGTACTGTAGTAAAGACTAAAAATTAGAGCCTAATGTTGTTTTTGTGTGTTAGGCTATGTGGCAGTAAGGAAACAACAAGAAATACCCCATATTCAAACATCCTTCTTCCTTCCCATTTTATAGGTGCACAAAAATGGCTGCTGTATAGTTCATCTTCAGCTGTTAACTGTATTTTATTAGCACCACTGCTGAAACATTGGGAAGAGCGTTGTTTTTCCTTAATCCTAGATATGACAGTCATATCAAAGTGGGGTTGTGGAAAACTTCACACCAAAATGGCTTTATCGATACATTGGCTACAATTAGAGGTACATAGATGACATCCGTGATCCCTTCCTTTGTTAGTAGGAATCCCTCAAACAGCAAAGTGAGGCTGAAACTTAATAGCAAATTGTTTTCTACCAGAAGATATTTAGTTATAGGATATACTGCAAATTTTAATTTAAACTATGAGCTTTAAAACTGTGCAAAACCCCATTATAATGGCCCCTCAGACTCAGACCTTTAGTGAAACTTTTTTTTTTTTTTTTTAAGAATTATTTGTAGCAAGCTCGGAGTAGATTCAATATGAATGAATGAGCATTGATTCTGAGTACTGATGTGAACTACAATGTTTAGAGGACCATTTGAGACAATTTGGAATGGTCTATGTGAATAATTTTGTCTGTAAATATCTTTAATTTTTATTTCTGTGCATTTCATAATGATTGTGAGTGATTTTGTATTACTCCTGATTCTTTTAAAGCAATTATAATTGTTTAAATATTTTTAGAATTTGAGAACCATTGGTCGCAAGTCTTTTAGTTACTCTGGAATATTCTATAATGCCTATATAAGCGATCGGAAGAGATGGGTTAGTTAGACGAGTTTTAGTTTTGAAGGTGTTGCAAGTTATAATCACTGGAGTATTTATTTGTATTTATACAAAATATCTCTGTATGGATATCAAGGCCTTGAAGAAAAATAAACAAACTGGAAACTGACTCTTCGACTAATTATTTGAAGAAAACCAAATACCTAACGTGTCTTCTGGACATCAAGAAATCGTAAATTAAACAAAAACATTAGTGTCATGATGCAGTAGTTTTACCATTAACTTCTTTGTTATTATTTCCCAGCTTTTGCTGTATCGGTTTACTAAAGGTTTATGTATCTGTCAACATGATGTGACTTTGACCAGAGGACTACAAATTGCTGTATCATATGAATACCTGAAAAGCTGTATTATAACCACATGCAATGATGTCACAATAATTTCTAGATTGTAGGTGGTGTAACATTGGTGCACATCCCATGACTTTCTGCGCCAGCATAGGCATGTTCAGTCAAGTCAAAACCCAGTACCAGCACTGAAACTGGACGTCTTTTCTTGGATTTCAGGATTTCTCTGCCTAGCACAGAATACCGATATTTTCGTCCAAAAATGGCTTCAGCTAAGCAACTGATACTTGGGTATCCAATATAATAATGAGTTAAGAATTGTGAATAAAAGGAGGAAATGGCCAGTGTTTTGAATCAGCATACTTGGATCCAATGTAGATTCTAAGCAAGAAACTTCAAAGCCAAAAAGGATTGTAGGAAAAGGCTCTTAAGCCTTTGATACACTAGGGGGCAAATGTGGTGACATGCTACAGGATATCTTTTTTTAACTGCTTTACATCTCTCAACAGCGAGGTCTTAAGAGACGGGAAAGGATGGGGGCAAAAGGAATGGGAAGGAATTCGGCCATGGCCTTTTTTAAGGAAGCATCCCGGCATTTACCTGGAGTGATTTGGGAAACCATAGAAAACCCAAATCTGGATGCCCGGACGGGGATCTGAACCGCCGAATGCGAGGCCAGAACGCTATACGTTACACCAACACGCTACAGGATATGTCGTGGAACTAGTCAGTTGTTGTAGAAATGTTGCCCGAGGAGGTTGCGTAGATCAGTGCTGCATATTTACTTATATCAAGTAGTTCAATGAAATGTGAGAGAAAGAACAAATGGGGGATGTGGAATTACTTACTACAGCGAGAAACAAGTGTTAATATTCAGAGTGACCTTTGAAATGTCTGATGGATCATTTTGAAAATTTACTCAACTGTCAAAATCTGAATTTGAAACTTAGTTACAAATGATTGGACTTGCCATTTCCAAACAAGATACAATACTACTGAAAGCAGTTGGTCGGACTTGCAATTACATTGTGATATCTGTCTACTGGAGACTCCTATGCTTCTTTGTCATACACGTTTAGAGTGTGAAGACAAATGATCAGTGGAATAATACCAGAAGTTTTTAAGGAAACAGTAAATGTATTATAAATGTTTTTAAAGGTAGTGAATAAAAATATATTTATTTTTATAAATAAAAGTTTTTATATATCTAATATCAATTGGAATTTGTAACTTAAGGATGCAATATATAAAAAGTAGTGGAAATTTAAAATTATTGGGAGTTCGACGAATCCATGTCTGAAACTATTTCTTCAAAGTGCTCATCAAAGAGATCTGGATCGATATTAATAGATTGACATTGCACTCATACACAAACCATGCACTAGAATTCACATCATCTCATTCGCGGATTTTAACTTCCTCTAATCACGAATAAATTATGAGTGGAGGGTATGTATTTTGGCCTCTGTTTCTTTTACTAGTAATTTTACAGAGTTGGCAATATTCCCCCAAGCATAATTTTTCATCATTTTGTTTTTATAATCATGGTTTGAAGTGTCCCACATCAACCCATAAATGGTACAGCTCGGTAAGCTGAAGCACCATTTAGTTTCCCCACGGCACTGACATGGCAAGATGCACACATGGCTACACTCGCGTAAAAGTGACGCAGACTAACGCGTGATGCTTTCGCTCTGGAAGCGGCAACACACAACATGTCCCGCGACACGTAGATGTTGTTGAATATGCTGCACACAACATTGTGGGACAGTGGGGAATGTTTCAGCGTCACCCAGACTCAGTGTTGCGCGTAATACTTGTTTCCAAGTGTTTCCATGTGTTTAACCTACAGCTGTTTAAAACAACCAGTTTAACAGAGGATGCCATAAAATGGCAAACAGAAACAACATTAAAAAAAAAAGCATCAACAGTCATTTACTGGGCATACTCGAAAGTCAAGTGTGGCACACACTGTTTGCATTGCTGACAGTGGTACAGTGTCCATGAAGGTGACTATACACCTTCAGCACTGTCTCCTCGAGATTCCAGCACATCACCAAGACTCTAACTATACGATTCCTTATTATTAGATATGTATTCCACAAATTTGGATCCTCTGACTATAATCAGATATAGGGAGACTTGAAAGAACACTGTAACTACTATCTGAATCAGTTGCTTCAATCAGGTGAGCAAGAAATGCCAACAATAATGTGACACCTGTGTCACCCTCAAACAGTTTAAATTATTTGAGATATTAAGGAGAAAAAAATTGCAAACAATCACACAGCACTGAAAAACTATATCAGCAATGATAAAAATAAATTACTTTGCAATTAAACATATTAATACCTTATCAAATGTATTATTGATCCAAATTATTCAGTAACTAGGCTTCAACTGCAAGTGTAAAATCTCTGAAAGTGTTGACTTTAATATGAGACAATTTACTACAATTATTAATATAAATTTTTATCAGAACTTCATCATAGCAAGAACTGAGCACGTTAAGTTGGAAAATCTACTTATCAGATGGTAGCATAAGCTGATAAAATTTAAGAGTAATATGAATCCACATATCAAGTGGCAAGGGTTTAGCAACAACAAACTACCATACCTGTCAGGAACAGGCAAAGATTCTGAATCCTCTTGTTCAAAGTCTTCTAATATCTGCAAAAAAAGATAATAAGTTAACAAATTTAATAATAGTACTGAAAATAATTTAAAGATAAGAAAACAAACTCCTTTCTGTATTGAAGGTATAACAGAATTATCAATTAATCTTTATTTTAAAAATAAAATTTAAAAAAAACTATTTTTATGGTGAAAAATTCACAAAACCCTAGCTTTCTAGTGTTTCTAAACCAGGCACTCCAAAATACACACACTAATGTGAACACTGTACCATCAAAGTTTTCTTCATCATATGCCCAAGGAATAAACCACCAACAATAACACACTGAAAAATGATAGTACTTGAGGAAATAATTTGTACCACTGGCGAAATTACAAAAGCTCCAAGAATAAACACAAATTATTGGCATTATGAAATGAATTACAGCTATTGGTGATCTGCATATAAGGCAGCTAGTTTAGTTTGCTTATTTTCACTCCTGAATGTCATATGGAATAATATTCTGCAGCAATTATATCCATAGACACAAAGTGTTCAGAGTCCAAAAGCATGTAATAAGAATTATGTGTGGGGTTAGCAATAGAACTTCATGTAGAGATCTGTTCAAGAAGTTAGGGATTGTAACATTGGTGGCCAAGTATAACACACATTTATGTCCTTTGTAGTCACAAATTATACTTTGTTTGAAACAAATAGTAATATACACAATTATGGCACAAGAAGTAAAAATGATTATCACAAGGATTACAAGTCTTTGTTATTTGTTCAAGAATGGGTACGATATTCAGTGATACCTATCTTCAATAAGCTCCCAACACATATTAAATGTCTAGCAGATGGTAAGAATAAATTCATGAAAACATTGAAAGAATTTTCAATTGACAACTAATTCTACTCTGTACAAGTATTTATTTCTAGCTTATCGACAAAATAAACTGCCAGTAGTTTGTGTAAGTATTGTTTATATAATTAATTTACCATCTGTGTCATGACTGTACATCTTCTAGTGTATGTATTATTTTGTTTTGATATTGTTTATCTGTAAACTGACAGCTTTCCACATCCCACAGAGCGAGTCTCGTATTTTGGGATCAATGGAAAATGAATGTATTCTATTGTATTGTAAACCTGTCAAATGTTTGTATGCCTAGGTCTATTATTATATCTTAATTCCAATAATGAATAATACACAAGTGGTTAAAACATTCATCCATTAGACTGAACAGGGTATATACTTCCACACACTGTTGGTATTTATTTTATTTCATATGCTGGATCTGCCATGTCACAATTATTATTATTTCGAGGCAAAAATAATTCAATATTTTAGTGAGCTTGGAATATACCTCACTGACAAAAATATCTTTTTCGTATGCCATACATGTAAACATTTTGACAGAATACTTGAAGTCAAATTTTCTCACTAAACTGAACTGACCTGACATTAACTGATTCCGAATTAGACAGTCACGAAATGTTCCCTCGTTGTTAAAAATATCTCTTATTCACTTCCATTCTGTTTAGCCATAAGAATCTAGTAAAACTGTAGTGTATTACATTGATTCAGATTTAAGATTAATTAAAGCAAGAACACACTATCAAACAACCACACTCTGTAAATGCCATTAGTCTGAGTTATCAGCATCGCATTGCGAGTCAGGTGAGTAATTAAATAGAAACAATAGATTGAAATAATTCACGGTACAGCACGTAAACGGTTAATTGTAGTCATGTGATCAATTCCAGTGTCTTTAACACACATCACGTCATATCCTATCAATAAGCTGCCAAATGTCTGAACAAAACACCGTTTTCTAACTCGCAATGCATCATTTCCAAATCGATTTAATGTAGTGATGAACACGAATGAATTCTAGTGAGCAAAAAAAATTCTTGAAATCAATATATAAAGTTTCTGTAAGGGTACTTGATCAAACATTTCAACTGAGAAAATACGACACATTCAAACATATAATGAACATCACATGACTCAAGCACACGTATAAGTAAAATGAGCTTTTTAGGGATTTCACTTCAACCACAACAGTAAAATAAACTTTATTCGGTAATCACTAGAAAGTGAATGTCAAGTGCATGTTGTTGTGGGGTAGCAATGCATGAGTTGTACGACTCCACACACACATAAAACATATGAACTTACCTCCTCCTTAATATATACAGCATTTATTGGCTCCATATCAACTCCTCTAGCCGACTTGATTGTAGAATATACAGTATTCCTAGCAGCAAACACAACACGTAATTCGCACAGCTGACAGCTAACGATTTTAATACAAAGATACTGCACAATCAGAACGATGCATTTCAGTCTCAATGTTAGTATTAACATCAAACTGTACCATTCCATAAATTGTTAACTGTCGTTCCTTCTATATAGCTATAGACATGCCATAACAGTTTTTAATCGAGTGAGTGTATGCAATTCACTACAACACACAGATTAACACTGAGGTGAACAATTTTTTTTTACAATGAATAGGAGGACGAGAAAATTTAAGACAACGTAAATATATGAAACATTTTATTAATTCAAACAAAAAAACACTAATAATGATTACATAATTGTGTTGATTGTTTACTATCTGAAATTAGATTGTTTGCAGATGACATAATGCTGTATAAAAGAATAGAGGACTGTAATCAGTTGCAGGAAGATCTGGACAGGATATCTAGTTGGGTTGGTAAACATAGGATGAAGATAAATTCAAAGAACAGTCAGCTAATTAGATACACAAATAAAAAACAAAAGGTTAATTATGAATATAAGGTGGGGAAAGAATTGCTTGCTGAAGACTTGAAATGTAAATATCTTGGCATTACTTTTGATAACAAGCTTAACTGGGCAGGACACATTGGACAGGTGGTAGGAAAAGGTTTCAAAGTTCTGAACATGTTGGAGAGAGTGATGAGGGCATGTACGGGAGAAGTAAAGGAATTGGGTTACAAAACTTTGGTGAGACCATTCCTCGAATATGGTAGTGTAGTATGGGACCCTCATTTTACGTATCAAATACTAGAGTTGGAGAGGGTGCAAAAAAGGGTTGCTAGATTTGTTTCTGGAAATTATCGCAGAATGCAATCAGTGACAGATATGATAAAGGATCTGGAATGGGGTTCATTGCAATACAGGAGGAGGATGAGGAGGATCATGGGAGTGTACAGGGCGTATACTGGCGATGAGGCATGAAAAGATGTTGGAGTAGGTATGAAAAGTAGTTCATGGAAAGGAAAAGATGACCATGACCACAAGCTGGCACTCGATTTCAGGCACAAGGGTGTGGGAAGATTTCCTTTGTTAGGTAAGGGTGTCAGGGATTGGAATGTGTTACCAAGGGGAATGATGAATAACCTACCGAAAACGTTAAAAGAATTTAAAGTTAAAATTAGTAGAGGGCAAGTGTAGGATAGGGGGAAGTTGGTGTGTAGGAAAATTGCCACCGGAGCATGTGCTCCATTGCAGTTAAATTAAATTAAATCCCTTTTAATTAGTATTTTTCCATTGGATAAATTTTTTGTCAATATACTGGTACTATTTTCTAATAATATATTGGAAATTCGGAAATATCCATCATATTGTATTTTACGGCAAGTACTGCAGCTAGAATATCAACATACAATATTGATTTCTCACCTGTCCAAACATCATTACCAAATGTAAAAACTCTTTCAATGGCTGCATTAGTTCCACGGCAACACAACATAAACTCAACAATAATATCTAAATTTTCATATGACATGTGTTCATTTTTAGAAATGGTTAAATATTTCCACCCGTCTTTTATCAATTTGAACACATTAATTTTCCCATTGTTCTAATTTATGAGAATTTAAATATACATTCTGCCTTCTTTTCTTCAAGCAGACAATTGTCGTCGATTTTAATGCCAGGCATTTCATTCGATAAAAACTCCACACAATTTTCAATATCTAGCCAATTTACTTGCGATGAAGTCAAGAAACACCACTTAAAAGTTGTTCCTCTGATATTTGTGTCAGACTATTACTCGACATGTTGGAAACATGTTTGGTAAAAATTCTGCACTTATTTCGAGAACTTTTCCATTATGCCCAGATTTGACGAATTCTTTTTATTTTATTAAAGAAATAAATTTTTCTTCAAATTGTGATTTATATTTGGACAGAAATAAGACTAACTTCTGTACCAGAAAAATATTTACCTTTAATCTTTTGAATTGTTTTGTGGAAAATAATAGTCTGATTATGTACAAGCTACATTAATATCTCCGATAATTCATAATTCAAAAAAGATTCCTGAATTTTTAGACACTTATCGAAAGTTAAAAAAGGAGGACAGGTAGGAGGACACTTTTCGAGGAAGGATAGAACCTACAAATATAGACATAAAATTGCGGACCAGTCCATTCAAGACGTAGATTGTGTGAAATTTCTAGGTTTGCATATTGATCACAGTTTAAATTGGAAAATACTTGCTAAAGCGAATGGGTGCAGCCACATTTGCAATTGTACAATTTCAGCTATAGGTGATTTCCATATGAGGCAGCTAGTTTATTTTGCTTATTTTCACTCCTTAATGTCATATGGAATAATTAGTGTTGCAAACTGAAAAAAAATTTTTTTTTCAGATTTGTGAAAAAAACCTAGCACCCTGTTTTTTTTTTTCAGAACACAGTATATTTCATAAATTATGGTTATATTTACAGAACTTACATTTTACATGTGTGTTTTAAAGCTTAGTGAATCATACAAAGTCTTACATAATGATTCATAATGTATCTATATAGGGAATAGGTAACATAATTTTTTTCATCTTCTATGTCAGTACCACATTCACTAGTATCAGCACTACCAACACTAGTTCGGTCGGTGTCGGAGTTTTCTGTTTCTGCTTCTGTCTCCTCTAGATCCATAACTTCAGAAATAGTTACATTTTCTTTTACTGGTTGTATTGTACGCAAAAGATTTTGAGATTGCAATTTTAAATTGTGAGCAAAGTACACACTGTGCATAAAGACTGTGCCGATAGTTCTGTATTACGGTCTTTTAAGTATGAATTTAAATCTATTATCATACCAAATAGGAGCTTTATTTCTTTTCAATCGTTGGTTTATGCGAACGGTTGCAAGGAAATGATTCATAATAACTGACAATTTAATGACTCACTATCACTATATGCTGCGAGTTTAACAAGTATACGAATATAAGAAAAGCACAGTAAGTAATAAAAAGAGGTAAAAAACCGTAGATAAATTTAATTTTCATATTTTTTAAAAAGATCCGTAGGTCTACTGATAAATTCGCACTAGTTCAAATAGCGAGTATAAATCCAAACAACGGGGATTCCCTCTCGCTCAACCTACCCTACTAGGGAAATTCCCGTTCGTAAAAGAAAACTTCATTGGATGTTGCCAATATTTTCGTAATTTTCTTTTCTACTGAACCAGAAAAATATTGTAGATTTAAAAATTAAGATAAGTGCTTAGTATAAACTCTAAAACAGTCATATTAAACGGTAAGTGCCTTACAAATTTGAGATTTAGTAGTTGTGAAAAAAAAATCATGTCCCAAAAAGAAAAAAACATGTTCTTGTTTCATGTTTTTTTTTCAAGTCAGAAAAAAACCGTTTTTTTACAACACTAGGAATAATATTCTACCTATAAAGACAAAGTGTTCAGAGCTGAATACGAATTATGTGTGGGGTTGGCTCAGGAGGCTCCGTGTGCATCTCAGAGCACCCCCCCCCCCTAATATTTTCTTGCGCCGGAACCCTTGTTAACCTAGCTACGCTACTGAGCCCAATATTTAATATTCACTAGTCATAGTTCTCCAACCATAATTGAAATCTGCTTAAACTATTGCGTGTGTCGTCCTTTAAATTACCCTATTATGAGGTTCGTCGTATTCTTTTATTCCAGCCCTTTGCAATAAGATGAGATCTGTTCCAATAATATGTTGCTTGTTCGAACGTAGTGCAATGGATGGCGGCCGCGTCAAGGACCTGCGTGACGTGTAGCTTCTGCTCTGCTTAAAGCTGATAGGGACTGGGAGTATAAGGAGCTTTCCTGCATCAATAATAAATACTGTATGTACCTTGGAGGGATATCCATTATAAAATGTTTTTGGTGTGCCTGTAATTTTTGTTTCAAATGATTTTAAGATTTACATCATCCTGACATTTGCGTATAATTCAAAGGAAAATAAATAATTGGGTGCATTTTAAAAAAAGTACAAACAGAAGAAGAATATTTTGCGGGTCGTGGGATCGAACTAAGGACCGCCCGTTCAGAAACACACCGCCTCAAGACACACGGATAAGTCAACGTTAATAAGCAACGGAGTTACGTATAGTTATGTCATTTGGACACAATTTTAACAGTTTCTAATCCCCGATTTCTCTTAAACGGAGGCCCAACATGCAGAAATGCTTTACGGCAGTAAACCAGAGGTGAGGTAATATTTTTCAGACTTGTTCGGTCTACGATAGCGATTTCCACACTGAACTCTCTTAGTTAAAAGTTTCTGGCGCACAGTTCATTTTTGCATAGCTGATGTATCTACAAACAATACCTTATATACCACCACATTACCGAAAAAAGAACTACTCGTTTATTAAAATTTCGCCTGTATCAGAATCTTAGACTTGTTTCACTCTTTCATAATTTTTTCTGATTTTCTTTATAGGACTTCCTCTGAGATTTCGTAAACAATTTATTTTGTCACAAAAAATGAGAAAAGCAGTATTAATTCTGGGAAGGGCTACACAATGACGTAAACATTTTACTTCATGTAAGACTGGAGATTTTCTCGGCGTTGTAAATGAATAAAACTTTCTCGGGTAGCTAGCCGAGTTAGTACATCGTTTGACCACGACGTTTCGGCGGTCACAATAGTGGCAGAGTTTGTGACCGCCGAAACGTCGTGGTCAAACGATGTACTAACTCGACTAGCTACCCGAGAAATTTTTATTCATTTTACTTCATAATACTTTTCGCGAAAGTAACTATTATTTATATTCTTTGGGTAGAAAAATGCCTCTTAATCATTCGGGCACATTACATGAATGGTGCTATCTCTGGTTGAATGTAAAGAGTTTTATCATGCTTAAAGATTATTTTTTGGTGTTAAGTTTTTATACCCCCAACAAATTTTAAAATCTTATTGCACTTGCGTATAAGCATTTTACCTGGATGAGTGTCTCTATCCTAATTGGCGTGTTGTTAATAATAACTTTACACAGTTCTTGTATTTTATAACTCAACACTAAATTCATATGACAATTTCGGCCAAGAATAGGCTGTATACGATATTGCATTTGCATATACTTTTGTTTCACAAATACCACGACTGTTTTGGGACTGTCCTACTAACTACGAGCCAAGTCATACTCTAGATGGCATTCTTGTGTTTGTGGTTACTGCCTTGAAGAGTAGTTTCTTACATTCCTGGCGTTTCAGAGACTCTTGAACAGCGTATAACTCTGCTGGACCGTGGACTGATATTATACCCTATACCCAGGGTCTGATTAAAACAGCGCGGGATCTGTAGCAAAAGTGAAGAGGGGATGGGGCCCTTGGTTCTGGCGATCTGAGGCAGTAGTAAGGCTTAAAAGAAAATATCGCCTATCTGGCCTGATGGGGAGGCTCCCAAGAATCCAAGGCGCGGGGCACGTAGCAATCTGTTAACCCCTGCAACGTGACTAATCCGGTATTGCCTATACCATGACAGGTATGGCGTGCCTTATAGTCTGTAGTAAATGCCTGAAATTAACAAATGGCACTTTCAGGTATTGTTAAAAAAATTAGTGATAGGTAATTAGTTTTATTTTTCTCTGAGAACAAAAGGATCAGTGCGCGATGTGGTGTTTAGGTAATGGCTATTGTGGATTTGTAACGGTCTAATGCGTGATCGGTTCAGGCAAAGATATGAGAGTCAGGGCTGCATTTAAGCATCGGCTACCTAGGCTGTAGCCTATTTTTTTATATATATATAACTGCTTAATTTCTCTTAACAGCGAGGTCTTTAGAGACGGAAAAGGATGGGGGGCAAGCAATGGGAAGGAATTCGGCCATGGCCTTTTGAAGGAAGCATCCCGGCATTTGCCTGGAGTGATTTGGGAAACCATGGAAAACCCAGATCTGGATGTCCGGACGGGGATTCGAACCGGCGTCCTCCCGAATGCGAGGCGAGAACGCTAACCGTTATACCACCACGCTCAGTGGGTTGTAGCCTAGAGGCCGGCACCAAAAAAAAAAAAAAAAAAAAAAAAAAAAAAAAAAAAAAAAAGTCGCTAATAATTTTTTATTGCCGAATTTTAAATTTTAGCATCCACAGCCGGAGGCAGCCTCCGGTTGGACGGGCCACTGCTGACAGAAGGGCCTGCGTCATTTGTATAGCCTAGGGGCCTACAAAGCCTAAATGCAGCCCTGATAAAAGTAAGGAGATTTTGCTTTTGATGATTTCTTGCAATCACTCAGATGTTCGCTGTGACGGTTCCTGCAAGACACCATGGCTGAATTCTGTTCCGTTAATTTCCTGCATCTCTCTACCACCTTTAATGACATCCACGTGGAGGAGGTATAAACTCTCACGAAACACACTTACTTGTTTATTACTCACTTAGTCAGCTGACACTTACCTCGTACCTTGCTTTGGCTAAATCTCTTTCTATTTACCATACGTAAGATGCAATTTTCACTTTTATCCTAAGCTGTGTACAGGGCCGGTGCTAGGAATTAGGGCCCCGGGTAACCAGTTGGGGCCCCTTGAGAAATCATCAGTTAGGGCCCACCCTCAGACCAAACGTCGAGTGAAGGGCCCCTACAATCGGTAATCGGGACCCCCCCATCAGCCAATCTGGCCCGGGTACATTTGATGCGCTCCCCCCCCCCCCCCCCCAATGCCGGCCCTGGCTTTACAGGCTTTACTCCCGAAGTTATGAAGTTTTTTAATCACTGTTTATATGCACGAATAAGCAGTCAATCAGTAAGTAGTTCATTTGATGAGTACCAATCAAATAGAAATGAGCACAAGCAGAATAAAACCATGGTTACTGAAAATTATTTTCCTAAGATCGTTTTCCTCTCGATCTGCGAACACTGAAATGCTGATAATAATGAGCACACAATTGCAACCTCGAATATGCTGAAGCTGAAAACAAAGTAATGGTTTGGTGAGCAAGCTCTAAGAAGGGCAACATCACCTGAGTGGTTTAAACGTGGCTGGGAATCTGTGGAGGGTGACCAACATTTGAACACAACTTCAGAAATGGACGCCAAAACATGTGAAGCAATTCGCGAGGGTGGCAGAAAATCCGTGAAGAATGTAATACAGTGGTAACATGTTACAGTGGATATAACGAACAAGAGAGACCCTACAGCGAAATTTATCACTTTTCGGGCAGCGAGATCAGCTGGTTGAACTGTGTAATGGTACGAGACGACTCAAACTGACCATCCAGAGTCATAACTTACAACATGGGTATTATGATCCTGAAAAGAGATCCCTCAGTGAGAAACGCTACACTGCCCGTGGCCGATAAAAAGCCCCAAAATTCCAAGCTACAACAAATCAATGAATATCATTTGAGCAGGTACAGATTATAACAATCCGGGGCCCATAACAAATGTGAAGGGGCCCTTGGTTTTCACCGTACAGGGCAGCAGTAGAAAAAAAGTCACCCATCTGGTCTGACAGGGACGCTTACGAGACTCCTAGACGGGGCCAACAAGAAGGCGCGGGGCATTCCCAAAAAAGTGGATCCCATAGCATTTGCTAAAGCCTATTACGTGGCTAATTCTGTACTCCTCTTGAGTTTCATAAAATTGTTAATAAATAATTTGTTCTGCCTTGTTATACAGTCATGGAGAAGGTTCACTGTGACGTAATGGGTAGTCTGAGAGAAAATATTAAGCGCAAATTACTAACATATGAGGGAAAAGTGAATGGTTACTTCGCCATAAATACAAGCGTCTTTCACAAACGTCGCCAGTTGTGAGAGACATCCTACAATAAACAAAATAATCACTTTCCGGTGCACTCCATTTATACAGCCAGGCCCATTGCGATTCCTAACTCACAATACCTAAAATCAAATTCCACTGAAGTGATCCAATTGAAACCTGTGCAGACCCAGAATATACTACTGCAAGCAGATTTCCAACAATTGTAAAATCGGTGGAACTGTTATATAGCACAGAATTAACTATTTCCAGGATAATGGCGGAAATTAGGGATTAAGTTAAATTTTCCAGTTTTTAGTAAGTAATTTTTGGAAATTTTTGATAGTACCTCGAATTGGCGTTAGTGTGTAAATCTGATCAAGCCAAAAGCTAAGTAAGATTAATTCAAGGCAATGCATCAAAACTAGAAGCACTTCTATTACCTCAATAGAAAAAGATAAATATCAACCACTCAATGTTGACATTTCACTGGCAGAAGTAATTTTGTAAATATAAAGGAAATTAATATAATGATTTCCTTGTATTAAATATAAATAAACAATATTACAACATATTCTAAATTAGCTAATAAAGGCGATATAACCCAATCCAAAAGTAATTAGATTTGTTTAAAGGTAAGAGCTGCCAGGTATAGCAAAAAGCTGATAAAATTACTACTTACCACAGTACTGTAAGAATATTTATTTGAGATGTGATGCTTAAACATGGGATATCTCTGATGAAAATGTAAGTTTTTTTACAATATGTAAGCTACTAATTACTTGCAACTACAAAACAAGTAGCTGATCTTTGTAATGTAACAAATATTAAATTCTGCTTTTAGTATAAGGCACAGTTCTTACTTGTAACCACAGAGATCATTAAATCTTATAGTAAGATTTAATTTCCCTTGAATGTGTCCAACACATTTACAAAAGCCTTTTTGAAACCGATATAAACTGCAGACTCAAAAAGGGTTTGTAATAACTAACAAATACAGGCCATATTTTTTTCAAACATTTACACAAAAATCTGGCTGATTATATCAAATACATATTTGCTGCTTCTCCTGATCCTAAAATTCCTCTCAGTAAGTGGTATGAGGCAAAAAATTCTTGGCGGAAGGATCAGTAAAACTGGTGATAACTAACTAAGCACAGGTTTAAAATATCATTTATTTTCAATGTAATAAATATTTCCTTGAAACAAATTTACTGTGAAAATTAATAAATTTATAATTAATTAGTATAAAATATAGCACCAAATAAATTAGACTTAAGAGTCTTAGAATGGTTACATTAGAAAATAAAAATTCACGAATGTCACAATAGCTCATTCCAATTGCTTAATCAAAGTGTAATATATTAAAATTACATCATCAATGCATATAAATTGTTTAATTGTTAAAATGAAAACCAAATATAAGCTGATTATATTAAATTTGTGTACATTTTTACAAAATTAGTATACTTACAGTAAATGTACAATATAAAATATTAACAAATCATGACACTGATGCCAACATTTCAGTGGGTATATCATTATTATTATTCTGAAAAAGGTCATCTCAAAATTGCGTTCACTTTGGAACTGTTCAGAAATCAATTTTCTGATATCCTATATACTAAAATTATTTTTACAATTACTTACCACAGAAAAGTTAAAAATATGGACATTGGTAATACAAAATAAATAGGAATGTTTTGAAATAATGGCTAGTAATCATTCTATAAAATAATTTATATGATAAAAATTATCTATGGTTCTTTGTTGAAACTTTGTAACATAAGACATGATGGTATTGTCCAAGGACAAAAAAAAATCCTCTGTGGTGGTTTACCCTGTATATAATGCCAACTTGTATTTCTATCAACAAAATCAGTAACAGTAATTCATTTTTCAGTTTAATTCTTAAATCTACTAACACAAGAGAATAGTTAAACAGAGATCATATCCTAAGAAACAAAAAAGATAAAAATATTCCATATGACTGTACAGTTTTTCACATGAAACTGGAAAAAAAAACATGTTATATACAACAAATTCATTGTTAAGGTTCAATTCTCTCAGTATCTTAAAACAATTCTATAATCTTATTAAAATATTATGTGACATATTTGTTTGATGTGTGCTAGGTGATAACAAAGTGGAATAAGTTCTCACATGATTTATAACAAAAATGGCAACTGCCAGAATGAAATATTTAATGCTTTTTACGATTTACAGAGCACATAAATAATATCAAACAAAATTACCAAGAAAATTGGTGGCCTTAACATATTCTCTAATGGTATTTAAAGTGTTCAACTGTGTAAAAAAAAATCCACAGTCCTTTGAAGAAAGTGGCAGTTCACCAAAATAAACCATTTGATGATCTTTAAGATCATCCAACTTCATAACAGATGTTTTTCAAAACTTTACAAGAGACAGGACATTCATCCACATGAATCTTCTTATGATATTTCCGAATAGCAGACATATAAACGATTTCCACAAATTTAGCACAAAAATAGTTTTCAACCATGAAGAATCATCTTATCTGTAGTTCAGATAACAAACTTAGCATTAAAGTTGACATTCAGCAAACTGAAAGTTCTAATGAATTTTAAAATTCTGTATTAATTTAAATCATTTTCCACAAACCTTTAAAGCAAATTGGTGGCCTCACATGTGAATCCTCTGATGCCTCTTAAGATAGTGAGATTCCACAAAAGATTTTTTACACACTTTACATGAAAAACGACGTTTGTTCCAATGAATCTTTTGATGCCGTTTAAGGTTATCAGCCCATGTAAAACGTTTTCCACAAATGTCACACGAAAATGCTTTTTCACCAGAATGAACCCTCTTATGTTGTTTAAGTTTGTAAAACTGTTTAAAAGATTTCCCACAGTCGTCGCAAGCAAATGGTCGTTCAGCAGAATGAGTACTCTGATGCCTTCTAAGGTACCAAGAATCTTTGAAAGATTTTCCACACTCTTCACAAGAAAATACGGATATACCCAAATGAATTCTCTGATGCCGTTTAAGATTATCTGACCGTGTGAAATAAACTCCACAAATTTCACACGAAAATTCTTTTTCTTCAGAATGAATCCTCTCATGTTTTTTAGGACTGCCAGACTGTTTAAAAGATTTCTCAGAAACTTTACACGAAAAGGAGAGGACACCTGAATGAATATTCTGATGTTGTTTAAGGGAGCCTGTTTGTTTAAAAGACTTTCCACACACCTTACAAGAAAATGGACGTTTATGCAAATAAATACTTTGATCCCATTTATCAGACCATACTAATGAAACTCCACAAATTTCACATGAAAAAAATTTTTATTAGAATGAATGCTTGTGTGGTTTTCAAGAGTGTCAGGCTGCTTAAAAGATTTCCCACAAATTTCACCAGAAATCTGACATTCATCTGACTGAAGATTCTGAGGAACATAAAGATTCTTAAACTGCATGAAAACTTTTTTACAAGTTTCACTAGAAAATGAGGCAAAACCCACATGCATTTTCTGATGATTTTGAAGGCACTGAGACAGCATGTGCGACGGACCACTGTATTTGCACACAGCTGACAAGTCAACTGATCGACTTTTCATATGGAGTTGTTTGTGTCTAAGCCTATTATTCCAGTTGTAGACAGCATATGGATCCTCATCTATGCTGTGGTCTTTAACTACAGTACAAGAATTCTGCTGCTCAGGAGTGTAAATGTTACTTTTAAAGTCAGAGTAACTCCTAAAAACAGGAAAATTTTAATAGTATTACCTGGTGACAAATTAATATACAATAGATATTCAAACATAATTATTAAATATTATAATATTTTCAGTTTTCAACTAGTAAATATAAATTATTTTATGTATACTAAAGATTTACAATAAAGTAACAAATTGTATTTTTAAGTTAACAGTCTTAAACCCATAGAAACTCAACATACCAAGTTTGGTAAAATACAGAATTCTACCCAACAGTCAGAAAGATGGGATTTATAATAAAAATACAAAACATACATTACATCAAAAATAATGCAACATAGTCCAATATCTTCAGAAGTAGAAACTATAACACAGTATTAACAAATCGTGAGTTTACTCCAAGGGCATCAATATTAAAACAACGCTATACTGGAATCAAACAGCACAGATCCTGGTTGCAGACAAACAACAATCCAACATACTAAAGGTTGTTAGACAGGTATGTTTACTGTCTCTGTTACTCTTTCACTTGTGTTATAAAGCCAACTTTTAGAATCACTTGGAATATGTTGATAAAGGAACTAAAATGAATGGTAAATACCCAAACAATATCCACTATACAGCCAGCACTGTGATCATCATAAAATATTTGGAAGCTTCAGTTTCTACTAGGAAAAATTAATACAGTAGAGAAAAAATATAAGTATTAAATAGATCTGGCAATCAGCAAGATGAAGATAGACAATTTTGTAATTGCCTTAGTTGGATATATACAGGAAAGAGTGACCAGATTCGAAAATCTTGGATATTGGTTGATTCTAAATGATAATTTTATAAAAAGCCTAAATATCTAGTGTAAAGTTGGAACATCTATTTCTGCACTCGCTAGTAAATTGAAAAATGTTATGCACTGTAGATAATACTATACGGTGTCTAACTCCAGGCACTGAAGTCCCATCCAGCGAGAGGCTGGAGCAGGATTTCTTCTCATTTCTCAACAAAAGAACCAGTAAATTGTAAAAAATAATACCGTGGACCACATATTTGAATGGTCCCAATTTTTTACCTGTATATATTTAACTTCTAGAACATATTTTATTCTACCATTATATTAGAGTGTCCCAGAAAGTAATGCACCATAGTTGTTTCCTTTAATAATTATTTATTGAACACAGTGAAACTTAGACACAAGAATGATTGATGTTTCTTCTTCACTCCCCATTTTTTCATGTAATCTCCTTCCTGTTCTTTGGCCTTTCTCCAAGGAGACACAAGAGCATGTATGCCATCGCGGTACCACTCCTTGTTCTGTTCACGAAGCCATTTCTTCACTGAGCAAATCACCTCTTTGTCATCGTCAAAATTTCTCCCAGGAATGGCATTCTTCAACAGCCCAAACAAGTGAAAGTCTGAGGGAGCTAGGACAAGGCTATAGGGTGGATGGGGTAACACTGACCAACCCTGTTTGGTAATATGTTCGAACGTCCTCTAAACTTGTGTGATCATGTTGAAGCAATCACCTGGGTTGTTATGGCGTCCAAGTCGCTGGAAGCTCTTTTTGAGTTTGGTTAGTGTGTTCCAATATGTCTCATTAGTAATGGTGGTGCCTCTCTGCATCACATTAAGGAATACGACACAATCACAATCCCAAAAAGACAGTGATTATGACCTTACCAGCGGAAGCAGTTGCTTTCCATATTTTCTTCTGTGGAGAGTCAGGATGGTGCCATTCCATTAATTACCATTTTGTTTAGGGCTCAAAATGGTGATTCCAGGTTTCATCAGCTGTTAAAATTCGGGACAAGGAGGTTACCCCTCAGCATCAAAACGTTGCAGCAAATCAGAGGAAATGATTTTTTCTGATTATGTTCCTCCATAAGACGGCGTGGAACCCATCGTGAAAACATTTTTGCATAATCAAGAGCACTGACGATTACACGCACACTTCCTTTGCTGATTGACATCTCCCACACCAACCGCCAAGTCGTTACGCGTCAGTCCTCGCGAATGAGCGCATCAGCACGCTGCATCTTTTCGGATGTTACAACCATGGGTGGTCTTCCCGACCGCCGAATATCTTGGAGCTCACCCTCTGTGTCCTGCGACTAACCGTACTTCTGTCGATTCCTGATGTTCCATCAACTGAACATAAACATTTGAGAATGTTTCCATCTAACCATTTCTTGCTCTGAAACGAGAAATTCAATGATGACATGCTACTTATAACGTACAACACTCAGAGACGCCATGTTGAACAATTGCTGCTATCTGTCAGAAGAAATGGAAACTTTGCATAAGCACTCTGAAAACTTCAAAGAATTCATATCTAAAGGTTCCCACTATTGTTGTGGGCTGAGAAAAAAATGTGGTGCGTTAGTTTCTGGGCCAACCTTGTACTTTATTCTTAGACGAACGGAGGTCTTTTAGATGCAAACTGGAAAAAATTAGAATATTGTAGGAATATTGTTTTTCTATCCTCACCCAGGAAGTGCCAGATTTTTGACGAGTGACTGAAATATTAGCGGCTTTTAAAATATTGTGCTTATAATTTATAATTGCTTTTAGCCTTATACAGTACAAACACAGTTTCTAAATTTACAATATTCTGCTGCATACGACCTGAACTGTCTTCGCAGACCTCAGAGTGAGAAATACTGGACTACAGGTTTCCAAATATGGCTGTACCAATCGCACAACAAACAAGTTCTTCACAATGCTGCCAATAAACGAATTCCAGCTAATATAAATGCAGGGAAGGGATGTAGATGTTTGAAATGATAAATACATAGTAATGAAGCATATAACAGAAGGTAATAATGAAGAAAAATGGGTGCCTGCAGAATCTCTGGCCAGGTTTGATATGTAAGAACATTAATTTACAAACAGCAACAGATAACAGGGAGAAATATTACATGAGGGTTGCCAATTTTCTATAAAGAGCAGGCAACCAGAAAAATAATATGCTTCCACTTGCTGTAAAACGAGTTCATGTATGTACACGCTGAGACCTATCTCACTATCTGCTTAAAACATTAAAAAAAAAATTCACATACAAATCAAATGCGGTGTATACAGGGGCAAGCTGTAGTTACTGTTAGGTATCCTTCATATGACTCACCTGCAAGACACATACCAACACGTTTAAATTCAGCCGCCTACTTCTTCAGTCTTGAAAATGAAGAAGTCTTCTAGTAAATATTTTTTTTTTTTTTTAAATCTGCTTAATGTCTCTCTAATAGCGAGGTCTTTAGAGACGGGAAAGGATGGGGGCAAGGAATGGGAAGGAATTCGGCCATGGCCTTTTGAAGGAAGCATCCCGGCATTTGCCTGGAGCGATTTTGGAAACCATGGAAAACCCAAATCTGGATGCCCGGACGGGGATTCGAACCGCCGTCTTCCCGAATGCGAGGCCAGAACGCTAGCCGTTACACCACCACGCTCGGTGTGAAAATTTAGCAATTTTGTATACCTTCATAACAAGCATCCGAAATGAGGAATTTTACTATAGCAAGATTTTCCAGTTTAGTTATATCAACGAAATAAAAACAATACTTCTACTTTCAGCCATTCACAGATGAAGATCTAACTGGACATTCGTTATAGCTACATGTATAAATAAAAAACGCCAAAAATGAACTCCTGGGTCAGATATTTTTATAACACGTATACCCTAAAATATCTTGCTGCGACTTTAGACGTTTGTCTAACTTTCGAATACCACTGCTTCAACATTAAGATGAAAGTATTTGCGTGAAATAATATCTTAATCAAGCTCATTGGAACAAACAGGTTGATAACTTTGGTGAATTCCACACTTCTTCTTTAGCAATATGTTACTCTGGAGATGGCAAAAGCTAAATGAAAATGATATTCTGGTATTATTCATCTTTAAACTGAAATTTTCATTTGAAAACAGCATTCCAATATTGAATGTTAAGTTTTCTTTCAATGTTCATAATCCAGCTCACTTTCTCATAACATTAATTTGTGAGATATAATTAACAATACAAGTGTTTAATTGATACATAATACTTTTTTTCCAAATGACCTCTGCACAAAAGCAAACCTTTCCATTATTTCCACTTACTATATTTAGGATTTGCTTAAGTAAGATTTAGCAATAAATTGTTGTTTCTACAATATATTACTAGAAAAAAAAGCCTTGTGCATTGAATTCAGAAATCACAAGGATATTTATGCATCAACAAGTCATATCACTAAGAAAAGATTATGATTGATACAGGTGCATAATTACTATTATTAATTGGAGATACATTTATGCCACTGTGGCAATTTCCCCTACACACTTACATATGTCCAATATATTTAGAGAATTTTCAATTAAATTATTTTAATATGTACATCAAATCTATAGAACTTACTTTGCATATTTTACAAATATGCAACAACTACAATTAGAAAAGAAAAACTTTACCAACCATATATGCCTGAATTCAAATAATAAAGAACATTTTTGCTCTGTTTTTTTCCACAAAAATATCACTTATTCTTCTCCTCTTATCCACCGAGGTCTTAATATCATCCTGTCTCGCACAAATGCAACACTCTTTTATACATCCACCTATCATCATGTCCTCCAAACACTACTTCATTTTCTTTCGTCACAATTCTAGCTTTCCTGCTTTCAATCCCCACCAGCTCTTACAATAAATGAAAATAATGTAGCTCCCAAGTTGTCTCACCAATCACAAAAGGTGATATGGGAAAAATTCCATTAATTTTTTTAGGATTTTCTTACCATACTTTAAAATGTAATGGGCAGTCTGTGAATTAAGGCTAAAACGGGAGTTTTTGTATTTTATTCGGTGAAAATTAGAGTTGCCATAGCAAGCGACCGACATGCGTACATACATAGAACTGTTCAGCAAGTTCAGCAGTCCAAGGCTACAGCTGTGCATAGCGCTCGCACAGGCATGGACAGTGCACGTGAACAAGTGCATTCACCCACCTCACTAGATCATATAAAAACCCTGTCCCCATTTTGAATTAGTCCATTCTGTCAGCAGATATGTAAGAAGAAAGCTGTGTCTCCTTGTAGGATAAAAAACAGGTTATCCCAGAAAAGGTATTCTAATGTCATCTTTGAATTATGAGTTCCATAGCACTGGCCTGTTAATACTCTCTTTAAAGAAGGGTTTCCATAACAACAAGAATAAAGGGATTCAACTAGGAGATTGCCTAGTTTGTTAGCGCTAAGGAGAACTTGCAGTAAAAAGTCCGATTATGTAATTGAAGCGATGTATTTGGAGTTATTAAAACTAAGTTAAACTGTGCTGAATATAAAAAACTATCAGTTCATTTATTTAGTTTAGCTGCACATTCAGAAAATAAAATAAATAGCTCCACTTCGCAGTGAAATCACGAAGCTATTAAGAAGCATTAAAGCACGGAAAATATAAACAAAAACTCTTCGGAAATACAACATCCTGTCTGTGCCTTTGGCACTAGGCAAAGCAATGCTTTGCTTATAGTCTTGTCTCATGTGGTTAGTTATTGGGGAAATAAAATATGTTAGATAAATTATTCAGTTTGTGTAACTTAAATGGGTTGTTTGTAATAACTTTTTAACACCTCGTCATAATCTTAACTGGTGATGTTGGGTTGGATCACGTTTAATCATTCAGGTATTAATTCAGTAAAGTCATGTTTCAGTTAGATTCATGTGAAGAAGCTAGTCATTTATTCAGTAAGTTGGAATGCATGTAGCCATGCTTGTGTGATATTTCCCTTCAGCATAACTGTAGGTAGATCTATCGATACTTGTATGGTTAGATTTTTATAATTAAGTACTTGTTTAAATTATCCATTGTGTCAATCATTTACAGTCATAAGGTTAGATCCCAAGTTATTTCAGTTAATTGTGTGGAAGAGTTTGTGATATATCGGCAAGGTAAGAACTATTATAAATATATCACTGTTAAAGCAGTTCGGGATCCCTGCTATATCAAAGATCATCCTGGAGTCCAACATCCTTATCCAGACAAATAAAATCATGGTGCCGATGTAGTATAATCTGTTTAAATTGGATGATAGCTTAAAACCTCAATAACACTTCTAAGAACTCCACCAAATCAATCTATCTCGCCTATAAAGTAGATTTATGGCAATAATAAACCCCTTATCACATATAGCCGCCACACACTGAGGTCTTAATATCATCCTGTCTCATACAAATGCACGACTCTTTTATCCAGCCACCTATCATCCAATCCCTCCAAACACTACTTTGTTTACTTTTGTCACGCGATTCTAGCTTCCCTCCTTTCGATCCCCACCAGCTTTTAGAATAAATGAAAATAATGAAGCTCCCATGTTATCTCACCAATCACAAGTGGTGCAATGGGAAAAGTTCCACTAAATTTTTATGAATTTCTGACCATATTTTAATAAAAACAATTAAATCAAAACTCTCACTTTTAATAGCTAGAAATTTAATTTTCCAAAATGACAGCGCTGATCTTAAAATGCATTTTTTTCATATATTAAATATGAGGGAACCACCCTCATTTAAAATCTGAACACCTTCAAATCAATACGTGTAACATAACAATAATAATACTTCATTAAGCTGCAAAGAAGCACATGATCTGGTAGCAATATCCCTACACACCCATCTTCCCCCTTTCCTGCAGACACCTGCATTTGTCCTATACAAACTTTAAATTTAAATTATTTCAAAATTTTTGGTAAATTATTCATCGTTTCTCTTGGTAACTTATTCCAATCCCTGACAACCTTACCCAATAAAGAGAATCGCCCTACACCTTTGTGCCTGAAATCGGGTGCCAGCTTGTGGTCATGGTCATCTTTTCCCTTCCATGCATTACTTTTCATTGTTACACGAATATGTTTCAACGCCTCATCGCCAATATACGCCTTGTACACTCCCATGACCCTCTTCATCCTCCTCCTGTCTTCCCATGAATCCCATCCCAGCTCTTTTATCATATCTGTTACTGATTGCATTCTGCGATAATTTCCAGAAACAAATCTAGCAGCCCTTCTTTGCACTCTCTCCAACTCCTCCAAATATGGGTCCCATACTACACTACCATATTCAAGCAATGGTCTGATCAAAGTTTTGAAACGCAATTCCTTTACTTCTCTCATACAACCAATTTTCACTCTCTACAACAAGAGCAAAATTTTGAAATCTTTTCCTACTACCTGTACAAAATTTAATCCCAGTGTAGGCAAACAGTCCCAGGTGACGTATTTAACCTTGAAATTTTTTTTTTTTAACTGCTTTACGTCTCTTTTTAACATCGAGGTCTTTAGAGACGGGAAAGGATGGGGGGCAAGGAATGGGAAGGAATTCGGCCATGGCCTTTTGAAGGAAGCATCCCGGCATTTGTCTGGAGTGATTTGGGGAAACCATGGAAAACCCAAATCTGGATGACCGGACGGGGATTCGAACCGCCGTCCTCCTGAATGCGAGGCGAGAACGCTAACCGTTACACCGCCCCGCTCAGTTTAACCTTGAAGTAATTACACTAATATAAATCATTCATTTAACAAAACATGTCTACTGTCATCTCACAAAAAATAATTCCCTCCTTTTCCCTACTTTTCAGCAACTAGAAACTTCCTTATTTGTTTAATGCTAGCTACTACCAAGATCAGTTAACTATAGCTATGTTGGAAGTAAATATAAAAGAAACTAGAATTTTACTGTTATACTATTCTTTGAATATTTCAATTTTTAATAGCTCAATTACAATCTTGTAAACTGAGACACCTTTATAAATGAAACAACCGTTTGGATCATTCCCTAGTAAGAGACCCCGTTGAAAATCTTGCGGTATGCATTCACCTACCACTACCTATGGCAACCCTACTACTGGTGAAACCTACCCCATAATAGGTCATGCCACTTGTACAACCACCCATCTCATATACCAGCTCACATGCCTCAATTGTCCAAGTTCCTACATTGGCCTGACCTCAAACTCATTATCCATCAGAATAAATGGTCACAGACAGACAGTTTACTCCCGAAACCTGGACCTCCCTGTTGCTCACAACACCCGCGACCTTAATACCTGCTTCACAGTCGGAGCCATTAGAGTACTTCCAGACACTACCTCCCAATCTGAACTCTGGCAGATCAACACATCCTGCAGACTAGACGTCCCCCAGGCCTTAATTTCCGTTAATATCTTCCACCCTCACCCTATACACCCACCACAATAGTTTCAAATATTTTTCAAAATTTTTCAATTATATTTTTATTTATATTTTTTTATAACTATTATTTTTTCAACCATTTTAATATTTCTTATACGCACGGTTATATTATTGTTGCTCCCCCCACCACCTCCGACAGTCTATTGTGTTCTATGAGTGTCTGCGTCCAACGCAAGTCTTGTGCAAGCCCAGCCACCTACCTCTGCTAACTTGAAGAAGGGATTTTCACCCGAAATATTGTTTTTTCTTTGTATGTGAGTTGTTTTGTGTTGCTGCTGCCCTCCTCCCTTCAACTTTGGTGAGTGTTGGGTGTATTTTATCTTTCTTTTCCATGTAAATATTGCCTCGCAGTATTTCTTTCCTTTCATTGTTACCTTTATAAGTGAATAAAATTTTTACCGTTTATTTAGCCGAGTCATACCGTCAACCGAACACAACGTTTTGGCGGTCACAAAGTCTGCTGCCATTGACAACTGACACTGGACAATGGCGGCAGAGTTCTGACCGCCAAAACATTGTGTTTGATTGATGGACTAACTAAGCCAGTTACCCACGAAAATTTTATTGATTTTTAATGCCAAGAAAACCTCTAGTCTTATATACAGTGCTGGATTTCCCATTAGGCTGTATAGGCTCCAGCCTAAGGGCGGCAGCGTTTTAGGGGCGGCAAATTTCCTTGCATGCCGGCTTTAAGAAGCCGTCAGATTTGTATGTGATTAAAAACATAATAGAAAAACGTCTACTATAAATTTTCGTGACATCTAGTAGTGAAATGACAAACTCGGAACAATTAATAGGAATGAAAAATACGTTTACTATCCATTTTCATTTAGGTAAGTGGTGACAGAGAACAATTAGCTAAATTATTAATTTAATTCTTCATTAGTTTCCTGGCTTTCTATCTTCTTCAATGCAGTCTGTAGTCCGTCATATATTTCCGAAAGAAGACTGTATAGAAAGAGGTAAGTTTCTGCTGACAGACTTACATTTCATGATTTCTAATAATAATAAAAATACTTAAGTATGATCTAAGATTTCATTAATTGAGTATCTGGATGTTGAAAGTCCCCGAGTGCTAAAAAGTCCTAATTTTATCGAAAAATCAATGATTTTTGAAACTTAACTCGTCATTTCGCTGCTAAAAATGAATTAAATTCTTTGAAATTTTTAAGGAACTTGCCTTGAACTATGGTGAAACCGGTATTCTAATTGAAATGAATATAAATTATAATTGTTTAATAATAACTGATTACAAATCAGAGCATATGTTTCATCTAATAAGATTGCAGAGAAACCTCAGTCAAATTCGTTACTTGATCTCTCCAGATTTTTGAGGAAGCAATCTCTGTGTAACATTTACCCGAACTTGGATATAGCTCGCCGCTTAGCACTTTGCACTCCAGCCACAAATTGTTCTGGAGAAAGGAGCTTCTCCTGCTTAAAACGAATGAAGAATTACGAGAGGTCTTCATTATCTCAAGGAAAACTAAACTCTTTGGCTCTTCTATATATAGAAGCAGAGATAATGAACACTATAAATATGATGATCTTATAGATGACTTCGCCAATCAAAAATCCTGTAGAAAACTATAATTATGTATTACATTTTTTATTTTCTTGTGTGTATTCGTTTCATAATAAATATTCATTTTTATTATTTCTATTTTATGACTAAACCTAAATATTTTCAAGTAATGACATCACTCCTAATCTATAACCATTCACATATAGATATAATCGTTTGCTACCTAATAAAGGTAATACAAATTAGTGATTAGTATAAGTATGAAGGAGAAAAGGGCGGCACAAAATGAACAGCCTACACTAAAAAAGTTTAAACCCAGCGCTGCTTACATACCTTCAATAAATGTGACCTACATGATAAACTTATAACTTAATTAAACTAACAATAATAAAGCAAACATATCTCTAGATTTAGAATAATCCTTCCAATCACAAGAAATAATATTTTGGTCACATTGATTAAAACTGAACATTAAGATAACGGCAGCATCAATATCAAAAGGATTGTCTTATCTTACCTTTGTTGTGGAGTTTTGCTGGTGTATTTATGAAAATGGAATTGCACCCCGTCTTCAAATTCCTTGGAGTATAAGGCACATACGTATAAGGGAGCTGAAATAACTGACGTATGGCTGAACACATGTTTTATCAGAGAGCACCAAGATGAAAATCTGTCTGCACAGAACGCGCAAGCATGTTCAGTTAATGTAGTTTTCTTGCTCTCTTGATAATAGTGTGCACACAACTTAGGCAGATTCAAGAAAATCTGACAACAGAAGGGGCAAATGTGTAATGGCGCATTTACACGAAGGCTGTGGGTAAAAACGTGCCTTATCAGCAAGTCCCCTGTGGAGAAATACTGAAGGCATATGACACATTTATAACATGATGGCTCGTCCACTGGCATGATCTTCTCATTAGATACACGGATATCACTCACACTCGCAACTTCTCCACCAAGCTAACATCACTTCCTTCAGAACGCAGAGCTCATTGTATTTGTTGAAGTGCAACCTTTGACTGCAAAAAGAAACAAATAAAAGTTTATATTACTTTATTGCAAATAACAGATAAATAATTGTGGAGAGATACACCAATATAGCTGGATGTTACATTAAAACAAGTCACTAGTGAGGCCTCACTTGGAATATTGTTGCTCTGTATGGGGTCCCCATCAAAAGGGATTAATGGAGACATTAGAGATGGTCCAAAGAAGAGCTGCCCGATTCGTGACAGGTATATATATTTGGAGGGAAAGCGTAAGTGCCATGTTGAAGGAGTTAGGTTGGGAAGACCTGGAACACCGAAGGCGTTGCTCTCGACGGAAGCTAATTGAAAAATTCTCGACTGACGTATTTCGGAATGACAGCAAACAAATATTGCTACCAGCAACATTCATATCCCGGAATGACCGCGAAAATAAGATAAGAGAAATCAGGGCTAGAACCGATTCATTTCTCTACTCATTTTTTCCACGAGCGATTAGGGAATGGAATAGAATGGATTTACCGGGCGAGTAAACACAAAATCGGACAGGAGTAGCTTCCGATAAAGCACTCCGGCCATCCTGATCTGGGTTTTCCATGGTTTCCCTAGATCGCTCCAGGCGAATGATGGGATGGTTCCTCACAATATCCCATGGGCGCCACCTGCCATATCCCGTATATCCCTTCCAAACCATTACCCTTCCTGATAGGTGCAATGCACCCTCCGCCAAACACTTTTAGTGAATCGCAGAGTAATTGTAATAGTAATAGTAAAACTCCTATGATTATGAAGGAAATCAGACCACATATTTCCTTCACATCAAATTATCTAATACCCATAATTTGGTTATTATTATTAATAATAATTTTAATTGTGATGGAGCTAACACTGCAGTGGCAATTCCCCTTGACATCTAATTACCACTTATATATATATATAAAAATTTCTTTTATAATTGGAATGATAAATTCCTCCCCCATTTGTGTTTCCAATTTACAAATTTTAATATTATATACCTATAGCGTTTTTGGTAAATTATTCATCGCTTCAGTTGGTAATTTGTCCCTTACCTACAAAAGAAAATTTTCGCACTCCCTAAGGCATGAAATCGAGCGAAACCTTATGGTCATGGTTGCCTTTTCCCTTCCATGCACTATTCTTAATTCTTTGACCAATATCCCTCCAAGACCCATTACCAACATGTGCCCTGTACATTCCCAGCACTCTCTTCACCCTCCAATGACTCCCAACCCAGCTCCTTTATCATATCAGTTACTGACTGGGTCCTGTAATATATAACACAGACAAATCTGGCTGGTCTTCTTTGCGTATCTTCTAACTCCTGTATTTGTTAATCAAAATGTTGGTCCCAAATGACACCACCATATTCAACTAATGGTCTGACCAAAATTTTGTAACCCAGCCCCCTAATATCTCTGGTACATCCTCTCATCACCCTCTCCAGTAAATGGAGAATTTTGTAATCTTTTCCTACCATTTACTGGTAAAAATCTTCATTGTAATAAGATGTATCACATATACAAAAAATAAATGGCATTCACAGCTCATTCTTAGTCAGTGATTAGTGCAGATCGGAGTCAATAGCAATTGGCCAATGAACACTGGGGACAGGGTGGTGGAAATAAAATAGTCCCAGGTCAATAATGAGCAAACAACATTCAGACTACAACCAGCCTTTGATTTATTCTCTTCATAAGAATGAATACCTTTGCTCAATAGAAGAAATATTTGTTATTCAGAGCACATTCTAACACCTCAAATACGGCTCATTTTACAGGAATAACTCATTTATCAAGTACTAGTGAAGTGGGATACACATCGCAGTGAACAAATCTTATATAAACATATATATATATATATATATATATATATATATACACAGACATGTGTTTTCCTATATTTCACTTTTCAGCCACCACTATCTAGCACAGATCACTGGTGTTTATGTGTGGAAGTAGCATGTAGTTTCCTGTCGTGCAAAACATTGGCCAAATGTCGATAGCTGTGTTGATGTGGGATATATAATGGTTAAAAGTGGTCAATGCAGCGCATTTTCGTATTCCAACCAAAGACATGTGTCTCCGTATATGTCACTCTGCTGCCACAACTATATAGCATAGACCAATGGTGTTTATGTGTGGTAGTGGTATCATGTTTCCTATCATGTACTATAGTGGTTAAATGTCGGTAGCTATGGATGTGTGGGAGATATGGTGGTTGAAAATGGTTGACCTGTGGCACATTCATATTTCTACCAAAAACGTATATGTCATGGTGTATCACTTTTCAGCCAAAACTATCTAGCGCAGATCACTGGTGTTCATGTGTGGTAGTAGCACAGAGTCACCCGTCGATCACAACATTGGCCGAATTTCGGTAACTGTGGTAGAGTGGGAAATATGGTGGTTAAAAGTGGCTGATCAAGGATATTTTCATATTTCGGCCAAAGACATGTGTCTCCATATATGTCACTCTGCTGCCACAACTACATAGCATAGACCATTGGTGTTAGTGTGTGGTAGTGATATTGTGTCTCCCATCGTGCACTATGATGGTTTGATGTCGGTAGCTGTCAATCCAAATTCTTTACAAACACGAATGCAGTTGTGGGTACCAGCTAGTGATGTAATATAATAGTTTAGTACAGGAACTGGGTAGCTTTAAATTAGATACTGCAGGAAAAGCTTGGCTCTCAATATGATTAAAATTACGCAATAAGATACAGAGTGAGGCATACCGTGAAATGTGTTAACCCTTTCCTACCAGCTATTGGAAAAAAAGGGAAATTTATAATTTCAATTATATATTTGTATAAAGGTACTTGAAATTAAACACACGTTTTTTCAAATTTTTTTGGAACTCTAAGTGCGTATTACTAAGCCGGTACTTATAAGTACCCTCAGGGACTTTGTGTATCACATGATGTATAGAAATAGCAATTGAAATCAATTATGTTCATATTGGTATGAAATATTTGCCTCACGATATTTAAAAAAAAAAAAAAAAAAAAAAAAAAAAAAAAAAACAATTCTTTTTGCTCATTCAGACACAAAAGACATTGTAGTGCAACATTTGGAATGATGTGTTTACTGTATTTTCTTCGTTCTACATACTTCACATCTTCATCAGATTTTTACAATTTACGGACAGTTTCCAAATCTTACATTGTATTCATTGTAATGTACCACTTGTTTTTTTGGTCTGTATGCTGAAAACTTAGAAAATTAATTTTTCGGCAATTTCACACAGAAATTTAAAAATAAATGTTGTCATTGTCTGACTTAATCATACAACAATACATCAACAGGCTTAAAAATGCAGTGGACACTGGTATTGTCGAATTATATGGTGGTAAATACAGTGGTACTTATAAGTACCGTCAGGGAGGAAAGGGTTAAAGAAATTGTTACTTATGTTGGTTAACGCTCAAAGAGAGAAACCAAATAACTGTGGCCTAGCTCAACTGGTACAGCAGGAGACAACAAACCTGGAGAACATATGTAAAATACAAATGGAGAATACTGCTGACTGTCTGGAATAGTTCACAAGGCATGATTCCACTGCTGTCAAATCAGTACTGGTGACAGTAGAGAAAACTCTATCCAAGAAGTAAACAAAAATCAGAAAATCAAACACACAGCAACATCACCATTCGGATGCCTACATTATGGAAATAGCTATATAGCTCTAGTTCTGCAATATAACCTGATACTTATTAGACAGGAAAAGATCAAACACCATCATTTGCTGGGTCTAATGGAGATCACTACAACGGGAGTCAGCAAATCATGTCTCCGGAGCCGCATGCAGCTCTTCGAAAATATTAGTGTGACTCTTTGATAATATTTTTTTATATATCCTTACGAACAACAGTAATTTAGAACATAAAAAAATCACTTTGTTTCAAAGGACATGTTAACTGTTCTCAAAAGGTTGAAAAAAAGCAACAGCTGATGCCATGTTGATTCTTGGATGTCCGGGTAATGCCGCGTCATGATTCATGTAGCTGATGTTTTGAACATCCTTCTATGGTCCTCTTCCAGGGCACAACTGCGTTGAAACGTCGGCTACACAAATCATGATGCGGCATCACCCGGACAGCCAAGAATCAACTGACTCTGGTCGCAGAAGCCTACGACTATGGACAATGCTATCTGCAATACTTGGAAGAGTACGCCAGACTGATAAAATGAGTTTAAAAAATTTACATTTGGTATTCTTAGTATCTTTGGCTTGACACAAACATTTTCCAATATCAACCTTATCCCGGGACCACACGCTTGGAGCTTGTCACAAACTCCAAGCCTCTACAAACGATTGGTTAATTTTGGGGAGCCAAACATCATTATCCACAAACACTTGCTAGTGCGCTTGTATGTTTTGCAGAAGCAAGCATGACAGACATTGAGGTTGTGTCGGCCATAACTTTTGGCCTAAATTATTTTTAGATTTAAAAAAAAAAAAAAAAAAAATGTGAAAGACAGCAAAGAAGATCGTGGATGTTAAAAATCCATCGAAATTGTACCTGGTAATTATTATAATTCAATTCATGCAACTAAGATTACTATGTAGCTTATGAATGTATTTCATTTAATAAAAGTATATTATTTTATTGTATACTGTGTTAAGGAATGTCAGTTTACATTTTGGTTTGTTTCATTCTAATCATAACATCTGTTAAACCTGCTGCTCGACAATCAAAACATGTAAGATCTGGACATTAATACATACCACATACACAAATCTGTCTCTGGAATATATCTGTTTGTTCTGGCATCATACAGAAAATATATATTTTCAATTGATTTTTCACAACATGAAAGCTTGGGGTCTAAGTTGAAATCTGAAGTACATGTTGAGACATTAGGACAGATTTATTTTACAAATATTCTGCTATAACTTAAGGATGGCTTAATTGATTTTGATAGGATAAAACTGTAGATTTTTGTAAAGAACATTGGTAAATAAAAGGGGTCGGGGTAAAGGAGAAGAGAGATTGGGCTTCTGTATACCAAATTTAGACTGTCTATTCTGATTGATTTAAAGTATATGTGTGTAAATTTCTATTGATATCAGGTAAAAACTATAGGTATGTATAAAAAACAATTAAGGGGTGTGGAGGCGAAGAGTAGTTTGGTTTTTGTAAAGCTGGTGTGGACAGTATTTTTCTCCTTCTTTTAAAGTATACATGTGCAAAGTTCCATTGAAACCAGATAAAAACTGTAGCTTCATGTAACGAATATTAGCAAAAATTAAATGGGGTAAGGGAGTGAGCGGTTGGGTTTTGTAAACAGAATGTAGACACTATGTGTCTCTTTGTTTTTAAGTACACATGCACAGTGTTCCATCGAAATCTGATAAAACTGTGGCAATCATTAAAGAACATTGGAAATTAGGAGGGGTGGTGGTAGAAGGGAAGAGGGGTTGGGCTTCTGTAACCTAAGTTAAACATAATTGTTCTGTATGTTTTAAAGAATACATGTGCAAATTTTCTTCAGAATCGGATAGAAACTGTAGCTTTGTGTAGATTAAAGGGGTGGAAAGGGGGAGAAAGGTTTGGCTTCTCTAAACCAAATGTAGACAGTATCTTGTTTTTTAAGTATACATAGTTCCTTCAAAATCAGATAGAGATGGTGGCTTCATATAAAGAACATTGACAGTAATTAAAGGGGTAGAAAGGGGGAAATGTGGACAGTATTTTTCTTTTTCTCTTTATGTTAAAGTATATGAATGTGAAGTTCCACCGAAATCAGATTAAATTGTAGGTTTTTACAAAAATTAAGGGATGTAAAAGGGAGGCTAGGGTAGTTTTTGGAATTTTCAGTCAGAAATCTTCTCCATAAAAAAATAGATATAAGTGCCAATTTTCATAAATATGAGTTAAATGGTGTCAACTGTAGCTTTTTAAAAAGAAATTGAACAAAATCATGGGGGTGTAAAGGGAGAGAGGTGTTCAGTTTTTGTAAACCAAAATTTGACATTATTTTTCTCCTTATATTATAGTAAAAATTTGTTAAGTTCTATATAAACCAGATAAAAACTGTGGGTTTGTACACAAATTAAGTGGTTTAATGGGGAGAGGGGGTGGTTTTTTTATTTTTTGATGAAAAATACATATAAGCGCCAACTTTCATTGTAATTGGTAAAACAGTGGCGACTGTAGCTTTTTATAAATAATATTGACAAAAATTAAGGGAGTGGAAGGAGGGAAAGGGGTTGAGCTTTGGCACACCAAATGTAGGATTTTCTCATTGTTTTAAAGTATACAAGTGCAAAGTTCAATCAAAATCAGATAAGAAATGTAGATTTCTCTAAAATTAAGGGGTGTAAAGGGGGAGATGGTTTTTGTTTAATTTTTTTGGTCAGAAACCTTCTCCATATAAAATTACGTATATATGCCAACTTTAATGGAGATCAGTTAAAAGGTGACAACTGTAGCTTTGTATAAAGAACATTGGCGAATATTAAGGGGTTCAATTTTTTCAAACCAAAAGTTGACAGTAATTTTCTCTTTATTTTTTACTGTATATGTCCAAAGTTTCCACCTAAGTCAGATAAAAAAATGTGGGTTTGTATAAAAATTAATGGTGGTAAAGGGGGAGAGGGGTGGTTTTTTTTTTTTTTTTGGCCAGAAACCTTTTCAATGAAAAATTACATGTATATGCCGACTTTAGTGGAGATCAGTTAAATGGTGTCCCTGCAGCTTTGTATAAAGAACACTGGCAAAAATTAAGGGGTGGATAGGGGGAGAGGTGTTTAGTTTTTCAAATCAAAAGTTGAAAGTATTTTTCTCTTTATTTTTGACTGTACATGTCCAAAGTTCCATCTAAATCATATAAAAAATGTGGGTCTGTATAAAAAATTAAGGGGTGTAAGGGGGTAGTTTCTCAAAGAAATTCATATGGAATCACTTTGGAGTTATAACCTACAAACTAAAAAATTTCATTTAAATCAGTTCAACATTGGCGAAAATATCGCTGAACATACATACAAAAAATACTGACGAATTGAGAACCTCCTCTTTTTTTAGGTCAGTTAAAAATACAGACTTCAGAGAAGCTATACTATACCAGCTAAATTAATAAATTTATACCAGAGCCAGAGCAAATAGAATCTTGTTTTTTCTTTAAATGTTTATGAAATGAGACAGTGAGAATTTCTATCTTCTGTTTAATTTCATGGCAATTTTATTTAAAACTCCACTAAGACTACTCCAAACATCAGTTACTTTTTTATGATCTTTATTCTTTGGGTAAAAAACGCAGGGTTCTACTCAGTGGCATTCTGGAAATTTCAAATTATCCTTGTTGGGCAATTTATTCATTTTTCCTGCAGTACTTCGATCACAACTAACAGCCGTCCACCGTCAGTGCACGACTGATAGGAAGTCCACACAAACATGTGGACACTTCGCAAGTGCTTGCCACAAACTTCCTTTGATTTGTTCCAAAAAACCGACATACAATTGGATCAGCCACAAGTGCTAGCAAGCTACTCACGCCAAGCCAAACGCCCTGTCCACACGTTTCAATTTGTGACGGTTTGACCAGGTCTGCCAAGCGTGTGGTCCCAGCTTTATCAAAAATAAATCGAGAACCCAAATAATTCATCAGAACTTGAATTCATGTTCAAAATTAAAAACAACAAGCTATGCACCAAACATAGTGAGACTTTCATAGGAAATACAAGCACATTGTTCTCAGTAACTAAAATGCTTTGTACTTATTTATAAATATATTATTTCTGTATGTATGGTGGTGTATTTATTATTGCAATAATTATAATAAATTTTTTAATGAAAATGCAACTAGGCCTATGGCTCTTATAAATTTTCCACCCACACCTTTAAAGGTGAAATTGGCTCTTTGGCCTAAAACATTTGCTGACCACTGTGCTACAACATTCACTAATGACGTCATAACATTGCTGTAGTCAGTGGAAAGAAGTATTATTCTCAAGCAGTAATTATGTTGTAATACAGCCTGGATAATTATTTTCAAGCCGAAATTAGTTGTAATACAGCCTGGACCAGCATGACACCATTAAATGTCAAAGTACATTTAATTTCTAGCGGAATCTCACATTTGACTACTACAGCTATATAACACCAATTCCTCGTGGAATCGCGACCTCCAGTAATCCCCATTTGTTAAACTGGAGAACACAAAACTATATCATCACCTCCCACTAACAGTAAAAACATAAACAAACAAAGCAAGAATTCTATGGGTGCGTCATAACTGTGGTACATAGAGCAAAACAGAATTCAGTAAGATGGATACATAACTCACTTATAAACAAACGTTCTACTAATGGAATAGATATAAACAATTTGGCAGGAATCTCGTGTTAGCACTTGTTGTAAGCAATAAGAGGACATGATGTTCAAATATTGAGCTTGACCTACGAGATGAACTACTGACTATGTTCTTTTTTTCACTTTTCATGGTTTTACACAAGTATTTATTTGTTTGTGCCATTAAGCTGATAAATACATATTATTATCAGATACTCTCAAAACTTCCCATCTAAATTTAACTGAATGAGGAAGGCAAGATATTCAAGAAAATAACTACAGAACACTACAAACTAGTATTATATAACCATAAATAAGACCAGACAAAAAAAAGACAGATATCAGGGTACAGCACTCAAAAAGCAAATTACATCCAAGTGACCATATTTTAGTATCTATAACAGCGACCACAAAGAATTTAGTGTGTTGCTTGATAATTGGAGGAAAGTTTCCCTTTACTGAATAGCAAAGATTTCCAGATCCACGTGTTATAGTGATCAACTAGCGGTAATGTTTAAAAAAGAGTCATATTCAATATGATAATAGTCTTCAAAACAGCATTCAAATGATTTGTACACAAATTTGCTAACAGTTTTTGATTGATGAAACAGGGCAAATTAAACTTGCGGCGAATATCAAATGATTGAACTTATACAAACTGCAAACATTATTATAACTGAAATTTAACTTTTCAATAAGGAAAATGAGCTGATGTAAGATTGTACAGTGCCAAACCCATAACTAATACACAATTTTTTCGAGCATCTACAAAGTAATATCTCCAAATTGTAATAAGCAATACGTTTGCTGCACGCCTCTTCAAATAGTTTAAAGATAGATACATACCTCCTGTTTAATGTATTCCACATTTATTACACCTGTTCCATATCATTTACTCGCCTTTACATCTTAATATACACTATAAGAACAAATACCACTAATCCTTCCACGAATCAGCTTACAAAATACAGCAAATTCAAAGATGCTGGACGACGAAGAAACCGTATTGGTTTACTCTAGATTTAAACAATATTTTTTCAGATGTTACCTTTTTTTCTCTCAAGCGTAGTTTTACAGATCTAAAGTCAAAAATTATCACAACAGTTATAATTAATGTTGAAAAAATTGTAATTATTTCACGCGGAATATAGACACTGTTAAACAAAACTGTATAATTCCTGGTTTCACATATTGGTCACAATTGCAGCAACAGGTGTTCCCAGTGCGAAAAAGACTATTTGCCTCATTTTGAGTCCATAACGACATATACAGTAATCTGGTTCAATTCTGCTAAGAGGGAGGACATATTCAGAGTTTAGAAGCGAGTACAGCAGAACTCCAATTATCCTAACTCCAATTGTTCGAATCGCCGATTTTCCGAATCGCTTTTTTAATTAAGACGGAAACGTACTGCCAGAAAGCTTTCCCTCTTTTGTAAAAATCAACCCAAAGATCGGACGACCAGTGGCGTAGCTAGGTCAACAAGGGCACCGGTGCAAAAATTTATTTTGGGCCCTCAGGCCAAACGGGTGACCTTTTTTTTTGCTTTGTGTGCTGGTAGGGGCTCCCTGAACTGAGTATCGGGGGCCTTGAATTGTTCTTTAGGGGCCCCTGAGCAGTGGTCGGGGCCCCCCTGAGCAGCGAGGGCCCTTAGTGAGGGACTCCTGTGTTCTCAGGGGCCCCTCAGACGACGGTAGAGCAAAAAAAAAATAAAAGGTCGCCAGTTTGCCGTGAAGGCTCGTGGGCCCTCTAAACTGCGCTTGAGGGCCCCTAGAGGTGCGCTTAGGGGCCCCTTGAGGTATGCTTAGGGGGCCCCTGAGCGTGAGGGCCCCGGTGCACTGCACCACCTAGCCCCATAGTAGCTACGCCCCTGCGGACGACTACAGCATTGTTTAACGACTGGTACGGCAAAATTTTCATCCCTTAAGTGCAAAAGCCCCAAAAAAAAAAAAAAAAAAAAAAAAAAAAAAAAAAAAACCTTGGAAAAGAAGGCATTTGAACATACATACAATAATTAATTAAAATAGATCCTTTTTTCGGAAAAAAACGATTATCAGAATTTTTGTTTGTTCGAATGGGGTCCGATCCCAATTGATTCGGATAATTGGAGTTCTAGTGTAATAAGAATTATGTGTGGGATTAGCAGCAGTCATTATGGGGCATTGCTGTGGGGACATCTGCCCAAATGTTATTCACACTTTATAAAAAAATAGTGAGTAACCTTTCTTCTCGCAATCACTGTAAAAATATTTTTATTAATCTTGGAATAATTACTATAACAGCTATATTTGTCTTTCAGTGCGTAATGTATATCAAGGAGCAGTGGCTTACCTAGGCCAGCAATGGAATAAGTGCACCCAAAAAAAAAAAAAAAAAAAAAAAAAAAAAAAAAAAAAAAAAAAATTGTGCCAGATGGGCGACCCTTTTTTTAGCTCTGCCAAGTTGCTGGTAGGGGCCCCCCTGAGCTGAGAATGGGGGCCCCTGAGCTGAGCTTGGGGGCCAATGAGGTGAGCTTGGGACCCCTGGACTGTGGTTGGGGGACGCCTAAGCTGCGCTCAGGGGCCCCCTCCACTGTGCTCAGGGCCTCCCTGAGCGTGTGGGCCCCGGTACACTGCACCGGCTTGCCCTATTGTAGCTACGCCCCTGTCAAGGAGAAATGAAGTGTTGGGTGTGTCATACTTGCAGCACTAGAAACAGATAACATAGGATTCTTCAGGTATGAATACAGACCCGCTCAAAGAACTTTTTACTACGTATCGATAAAGCTTTTTAATGCCATACCAATGAGAATAAGATTACTTCCGAACAAAATGTTCACGAATGTAATAAAAAATAATTTATATATAAAATTGAAGGCTTTAATGAAATAGCAGCTAATATGATGTCAAATTGGAATATTTATAATACATTGATGTTTTAATTTTTAATGTCTTCGTAATACTACAGATGTTCTCTGTAGTTAATACACACCGAGCGTGGTGGGTGATAGGTTAACGTTCTGGCCTCGTATTAGGGAGGACGCTGTTCGAATCTTCTTTTGGGAATCCAGATTAGGGTTTTCCATGGTTTCCTCAAATAACCCGAAGCGGATTCCGGGATGCTTCATTCAAAAAGGCCATGGCCGAATTCCTTCCCTTTCCTTGTCCCCAGTCCCATCCCGTCTCTAATGACCTCGACGTCGACTAGGCGTAAAGCCATAAGCAACAAGCAAGAGTTAATGCAATAAAATATACGAACATACCGTGGAGACATGAACATCAAGGTCCTTTGTTGTCACAGATTATGTACAATTTTTAATATTATAATATGGGGAAGGAATTTCTGGTTGAAGGCCTTGAGTTGGGGTGGGCGCGAGGAGCATTCTACGAGGTGTCCGCAAGCCCACAGCTCCCGGCAGCCTCATGGCATCTACCCTAGCTATTGGTGACTTGCTGAATCCCAAGTGTGGGGCAATGGATAATTGTCAGATTTGCGGTTGGGAGTTCACGCAAGTGACCCCGGCTGTGACTCTTCAACCGTTGCGAGGGAAACCCTGTGTAGTGACCCCGCCAGCTGACTGATAAGAGCCGACAGGGTAAACTTCCACTGGAGCCGTGGATAAGGGACGACCATAAACGTCGGCTACTGTTCTGATATGAATATTCATCGTAGGTCCCTACTGGAAAACCTGACACGTTATATGGCTCAGAACATTAAGATATTAAAGGCTCGGTCACACGGGGCGATCATTCGCCGCGATTAATAGCAGCTATTAGTCGGTCACACGGAGCGACTGGTTTGAGCGATTAGGTTGTCGCTAGAGAAGTAATGTATCAACCTCATTCGTTGGTTATGATATCGTACAAACCACGTCGTATAGTTCTGAGACGATTGATTCTTTCAGCTAATGCTGAGTTGAGTGAACATTTGTTAAATTAAATTTTAAAAAGAGAACAAAATGGGTCCGCGACTGCATTAGACAAATAGAATAAGCTGAGGCCTCTGCGTTTCTTCTGATAGAACTAGGATCCACAAGCCTACAGAAATATTCAACGATTAAGTGAAGGAAATTTTGATAAATTGTTTGAAGTAGTTGCTCCTCAATGTATGAAAAAGATACTCTTACAAGAGGTGCGATTCTATGTAAGACCAAACTAGAAATTAACTAATGTTACATGACAAGTGGTGATATCCCGAAGTCTATGGAGTATTTATTCATAGCTAAATTACTTTCTGTATGCATCCTTAATATTCTTAATTTTTTCTGAGATGTTCGTCAGATGGAATGATGAACCCAGTTTCAATCAATTCAATAAATAACATACTCAAAAGATTTTTCCGTGCATTCTTGTTAATTTATTTATTTTTATTGGTGTGCAACACTCATTCCTATAAACATAAAAATCAACCATTTGTTCATATTTCCTTCCCCATTTTCCATTATGACAAAAAAAATTAAAAAATGGGAATTAAATGGAAAAAAATAGGTGAAGGTTACTTCTGACAACAATGAAATGAGTAGCGACTGAGCTGTCAGACGAGGCGACAACAGCGCTGCCTAGCGGCCACTGGGTCACGTGACCGCCACAATCGCGCGCTACTAGCGGTGAGAATTGAACATGTTCAAATCAAATCGCTGCGATATTTATCACTGCTAGAAGGGTCAATCGCAGCGATTACATTGTCACACGAAGCGATTAATAGCTGATATTCAAGTCGCAGCGATAAAAATCGCCCCGTGTGACCGTGCCTTAATAGTGGAATAACTGAGGAGGCTAGGATAAATTAGGTTCGAATCCCCGTCCGGGCATCCAGATTTGGGTTTTCCATTGTTTCCCAAATCACTCCAGGCAAATGCCGGGATGCTTCTTTCAAAATACCATGGCCGAATTCCTTCCCATTCCTTGCTCCCCCCCATCCTTTCCCGTCTCTAAAGACCTCGCTGTTAAGAGACATTAAGCAGTTTCTTAAAAAAAATAAAGTTTAAATTACGGTTACCGGCAATTACCTATTTACATATCTATTTACTTAAGCGAGGACTGCTGACATATGTGAATATTTACATTGTTTAATTGGCTTTGAAAGAAAACATTATCGGTAGGGCCAATGACTACACGAGCATGGAAACTGATGGGCGCCTCGCAGCCCAAACTAAATGGAATATTGATAATCTCCCTGAAGACTATGCCCACATGACTATGACCAAACGTTCGACCCTCTAACTATCATAACCAGCTGTCGCACTAGACCCCACCTTAGTAGTAGAACCCAGGCATCATCTTCTTCTCTGGAACCGCTGCCTCAGTGGCGCCAACGCCTCCCGGCGCCCGCGTCGATGTGGTACCTTGAAAGACTTTCGTAGAGACACAGACAGACAGCCAACTGCTCCCAGGGTTTAAATAGAATATCCCCTTCCTGTTCCCGCTGTGTGGAGAGGGCTTTATTCCTCGCTAACCTGATGTATGAAGTCACTTTACCAGCTTGCAGTAATGACAGGCGCTTGGCAACTGGCGTCTTAGGACTTGTTGATTGGCGTGCTACTTCTCAGGTCATAGCTCCTGTTGCTTGACTGTCTCATTCTCGCCCGCCCTGGATACTGTCTTGGAAATTAGTATGAAGTATTTGGGAAAGTGATCGACCTAGATCACTACACCTGCAGATAAGAGTCCTAAGGGGATGGGAGCCCCTCAGGCCTTGGCCGGTGCCCCTGTCGGCTTTGGCCTCTTTGTGGCAGTTAGTTTTATTTGGTGGTGGAGTACCCAGGGATGGGTGTAGGAGGGACGTGCTTGAATATGGCGGTATAGTATGGGACTCATATTTTGGATATCAAATACAGGAGTTGGAGGGGGTGCAGAGAAGGGCTGCCACATCTGTCTTTGGAAATTACAGCAAAACACAATCGGTAAAGGAGCTGGAGTGGGATTCATTGGAGGATAGAAGGAGAGTAAAAAGAGTCATGGGATTGTACAAGTCCTATACTGGTGATGAGGCATGGAAAAATATGGGTGGGAAAATTAAGAGAGGTGCTTGGAAGGGTGAAGGTGACCATGACTACAAGCTGGGACTTGATTTCAAGCATAAGGGTATGGGGAAAAAAAATTCCTAGAAAGAGTGTAATGGATTGGAATATATTGCCAAGAGAATTGATGAATAATTTACCAAAAACGCTGAAAAGATTTAAAGTAAAAGTTAGTTAAGGGCAAAAGTTGGCTTGAAAAGGACAGGAGAAAGATGGGTGTGTAGGGAGATTGCCACCTGAACGTGCACTCCTTCGCAATTTTACCAATTATTATTATAATAAAAGGTACCTCATTTATCGATTTCAGTTATGTATTAAGGGATATAATGGCATGTGAAGAAAAAAGTATCCCATAGAAATTATACATATGATACGCGAATGCAAAGTTGGGTAATATGTGTTTAAAGTAGTGTTGCCCAAAATCGGTCTTGGTCTTGGTCTTGCATTTTTGCAAGACCAAGACCAAGACCAGGTGTATTGATGCAAGACCAAGACCAAGACTGGCCAAGTCTCGTCTTGTTCTTGCATTTGGGCAACACTAGTTTAAAGGTAATTCGTGAAGGGCTTAAGAGTCCTTTTCTTGGCATAACATTTGATAATATACTCAGTTGGGTAGACGATAGCAAGAGGATTCAAACTCCTTTAATTATTGCAGAGGATGGTCAGAGGACGTACCAAGAAGTTGAGAGGAATTGGACTCAAAACATTTGTCACAACTTTGCTTGTATATGGTGATACACTATGAGACTACTATTACGGGCATAAAATACAGGAGTTGGAACGGATATAAAGGAGGGCTGTTAGCTTTGTTTGTGGAAATGCAGAAGTGTATGTGAAAGGTAATGTCAGCCTGGGAAAATTCTCCATAGCAATCAAATTAAATTAAAAGTTAAACTGTACGCTGGAAAGAGAGGAGATGTACACAATCGGACACTACTGAGTGATTAACATAGAATCCTGCAGAGCACTGTCCAGGAGAACAGAATACAAAAACTGCAGGCGACGTCGTTCCTGGAAAATTTTAAAATGGCTTAAAGAAAGTAGAGAGATATTACTAATCAGGCTCGATACATCCTCGCCAGGTTATACTACTGAGGGACTGAAGTAGCATCAAAACATTAAGATTACTACGAAAGGCGTTTTTGCTGACTTTGTATGGTCATGTCACAGAGACCCATTTCAAAGGAACTCTTATGAACGCGTGAGCGCTATTTCACGAGCAGCTACTGCGGCTGAAGTGATCCACCAAGGGAGGACACACATCGGCGCTACTCCAGAGAAAACCAGGGATTTGCCACACCGCCTGCAATTTACGGTCCAGGTGAGAAATAATTCTTCTCTCTTTTCGTATGACCTTCCTACAGTCAGATCAAACACAAGCTTTGCCTGTGACATGCAAATTTGTAAACGTCCTTAGAAGTTGTTGTATATATAGGTTACATGTGCACGTTTCTGTAAAAATTACAATAAATAAGATATAGGGTCTTAAATTACACATATGATGAACTAGTGTGCTTTTTTTGTAATGGCATAATAGTGGTTCGCTAATGCCAGTGAAATATCACTGGATGTCCCAACGAGACAAAGGGATGGAGCCTGGACTGTGACGTCAGCAGTCACCTAGTGTAAGGCATGGAGTACGCAGCAAGTAATTTGGTTACACACACTGACAATAAACATGAAACCTACCTCTCCTTATCGCAAGCTATTGCAACGTGACAGTGACTCTGGGAGAAATCGTTGAGCTTTACATTGGTTAAAAGATTAAATTTTAACGGTTCCATCGTTGCTAAAAGCATAAAGAAAAATACACATAGCCGTCAATTAATAATTTATGAGATTCTCACTCGAGGTTTGGCGGTGTTTGTATCGGTGAGACAGATTACACTGTAGCGGATGGGCTTAAATTTATTTATTTAATTTAATTGCAATGGAGCACAGGCTCCAGTGGCAATTTCCCTACACACCCATCTTCCCCCTATCCTGCACCTACCTACATTTGCCCTCTACAAATTTTTTCTTTAAATTCCTTCAAAGTTTTCGGTAAATTATTCATCATTGCTCTTGGTAACTCATTCCAATCCCTGACAGCCTTACCTAAAAAAGAGAATCTTCCCACACCCCTGTGCCTGAAATCGAGTGTCAGCTTGTGGTCATGGTCATCTTTTCCCTTCCATGCACTACTTTTCATACCTACTGCAATATCGTTCCATGCCTCATCGCCAGTATATGCCCTGTACACTCCCATGACCCTCCTCATTCTCCTCCTGTCTTGCAATGAATCCCATTCCAGCTCCTTTATCATATCCGTCACTGATTGCATTCTGCGATAATTTCCAGAAACAAATCTAGCAGCCCTTCTTTGCACCCTCTCCAACTCCTGTATTTGATACGTAAAATGAGGGTCCCATACTAGACCACCATATTCGAGCAATGGTCTCACCAAAGTTTTGTAACCCAATTCCTTGACTTCTCTCGTACATCCCCTCATCACTCTCTCCAACAAGTGCAGAACTTTGAAACCTTTTCCTACCACTATAAAGAACACAACCATTAATTTAAACAATAAAACAGCGACAAATCCACCGTAAATCAAGTCCAGTAACCCCAGCCATGCTACGCTTTGAAGATAAGAGATTGCTGCGGAGAGGAGACCAGGGGTGTCCTCCAGGAGTGAAGGAGGCAGCAGATATTTCAAAGAAAACTAACAACTTCAACGAAATAAGTGGCTTTATATACTGTGACACTTGATGCTCTTTACGATGTAAACAAAGGCTGCAGTATGACACCCGAAAGCTTAGATAGTCTAACGCGGCATTCCCAAAAACTGAGATATTACTCGTCAATTAATATCAGCAGAATCTAATGTTTTAATAAGAAACTGGTCATCTATGACGTCATCTGTCACGCCATGACGTCACACTATGGCGTCGCGCGATGACGTCACGCTTTGCGCCATTTCTCTTGGTTATGAATGTAATTTAATAACATTTCTAAGCAACCGTGAATGAATTAACTGACAGAACACTTAAATAACATTATGTATTGCTTTTAAATCGACATATCAATCATTAGATTCTTATATTTCCGTAATATTCTTTTGATATACCGGGATAGAAGTATTCATTAAATTCTTTGTCAATAGATTTAAAAGATAAAAGCTATAAGTTTTGATCATCAATGCCAGCAAAAGTTTTGATTAGATTGTAAATTAGCATGGGTCAGAATAACAACTGACATTTGAAGTAACGGCAGGGCATGAATAATTTAAGGTTTTTTTTTTTCAAAATAATTTAAACTTTGTTCTATTGTTTAAATTATGAAATCGTTTGAACCGAAATAGTTGCATACTGCTCGCGATCTGTGTAGCTTACATTGCAATTAAAACGAATATAAACGTGGCATAATGTAAGTTTATAAGATTTATTTTAATTTCCTTTGCTTTCACTGAACAATATTACCGACGCTATTATTTCAGCAACATTTAACTGTGTCAGCCAGTCAAACGTTGTAATATTTCTCTGAATCGCGGATAACAAAAAAGAAAGGTATAAAAAATCTTGAAGATTTTTGTTCAAATTTATATCGCAATGCATTATTGCCACTAAATAAGATACAGTACATGTATTAATATGCGTAAGAATGAAGTATTGTCCTTCTGGCGGCAAGTTAGGGTAGTATGTGGTTAGGTTGAAATACAACCTGGACCCGGATGGAAATGGAACCTTTTGCTACAGAGCAAGGCACGAGGTATTACACTGAATATTATTTTATAACAATTCTATTTAATTAAGCAATTGCTAAGACTTGTATTGCCAGAAAACTGAAAGAAAAATGTGTATATCATTTAAATTGGCATATTAATTATCAGTTTTTTACTGAAATCATTAAATGGTTTGAATGAAAGAAGTTCCAAATTGATCGCGATATATGTGGCGTAAACCACAATTAAATATTACGTGGCATAGCGTAAGTTGTTAAGATTTATTTTTAGCATCCTTAGTTTTCACTGTGGTCGTTATTTCAGCCGATGTATGCTCTCAGGCAATCACTGGCAATAAGAAAGGAAGGTGTGAGAACCTATAATGATTTTGGATCAAGGTTATAACACGATGCATGATAACACTGACATGTGATACAGGGAATGTATTAATTCGCGTGTGACTGAAGCTTTGCTTTTCTAGGGGCATTATTAGCGGAGATTGCGGTTAGGCTGGAATACAACCTGTACCAAGTTGCCAACTGAAGCTTTTTGCTACAGCACACCGGGCGATAATTTACAATGAGATTTATTTTATAACTATTTTATTTAGTTATGCGACTGGAGAGATATAAATTACCATAATATATAGATGGATATACTATAACAACCCAATTTGGTCCACAACTGGAAGCTAGGTTGGATCCTGTAGAAGGAGGCAAAGTAGGCCATTGTATCAGAGGTAGAACGGTCAGTTCCTTTCCTCTGAGACCTACATTTTAACGTGGAATCTGTATCACAGAAATTCCTAGCGTAGTTCATATGATCAAATAAAACTCTGAAAAATTCTTGCCCGAATTTTTTTTAGAGCAAGTCCTTTAAAATTTTTTTCCACTAACCACATTTGACCTTTTAGACTGCTCCATATTAGTGTTGCCAACTTAGTGGATTTTCCACTAAAACTGGTGGTTTCGACCCCCCTTTTAGTGGAGAAATATTGCTTTTAGTGGTTAGTGGTTTTTTCTAGTGTTTTTTTTTTCCTAGTGGTTCAGTAGAATTCAGTTTCAATTAATGAAAAATCAAAAACTAAGCCACTTTTCGAAATATATTTCTACATTATTTCAGTAGTACTTATTTTTACTGCATAGAAAACATTGAAGTTGGCTGAGTTTTTATTCCATTTCACATAAAAGGTTAAAATAACAGCTAATTGAATTAATTATAATCGATTAAGATTTCTAAGAATATTTAATAGATTTCTTCGTTTATTTTAATTAATAATGTTCATTTATTAAAAAATGTTCGCTGTTCCGTAATGTCATGACCACTCATTTATGGTTTTTAGTAAAATATGAACACTGACTTTGTGATATTCAACTTTACAAATGATTAAACCATTCAAATTCTACTAAACATGGTGTTTGTGCAGAAAATATTATTTTCAACCAATAAAATTAATTGATGAAAATTATTAATAGAAACGTTTGAATAGATAAATATTTTCAAATATCCCTTACTCGATCAATGACTTTGAAATACCTTTTAACAGTGGTTGATCCAGGATTTTGGTTTGGGGGGGGGGGGGGACTTGAGCGGATTTCATTTGGGGGGAAGGCGGCTTGAGCGGATTTTGGTTTGGTGAGGGCTTGAGCGGATTTCGTGGGGTGGGGGGCTTTATAGTCATGCCGCCCTTAAAAGATCATCTGAAAAAGATGAGTTAATATAAAATAGCAGTTGATTAAATAATTTATTGATGATTCATTGAATTACTACTTGCATGTTGATGTACTGATTAATTATACAGAAATTTAATGTGTATTATGTAATAATAAAGGTAACTGTTTTAACAATATATCCATTATTCTCTTTCGTAATAACGAAATATTTGTTTAGTGGAAAATTTAGTGGTTACGGGAGTAGCGCCGCTTTTTGTTAGTGGTTTTCTGGTGATTTTAGCAGTTGAATCTGGTGGGTAACTAGTTTAACGGTTGGCAACACTACTCCATATTTGTCACAGTATATTTCAAATCTACCCATGATAACAACTAAGCCATTTTATTGACAATATCATCTATACCATAATACTTTAATTTCTGTATCAAAATTTTATGATTCACCCAGTCAAAAGCCTTAGATAAGTCACAAAAAGTTTCCACATGAATTAATTTATCATTTATTCCTTCTAAAATATTGTGAGCGAATGTAAATATAACTTGTTCTGTTGAATGACCCTTTTGAAAACCAAATTGTGATTTAGTTAGGATATTATTATTTTTAAGGTGTTCATAAACTCTATTGTACATTGCTTTCTCAAAAACTTTGGAGAAGGCTGTTAGTACTGAAATTGGTCGGTAATTCGAAATGGATGCCTTATATCCCGTTTTATAGAGTGGTTTAACTACAGCATACTTAAGCCTTTCTGGAAAAGTACCCTCAAGTAAGGATATATTAAACAGATAACTTAGTATATTACTTAATTCCGTGGAGCACAATTTAATTAATCAGTTGGAAATCTCATCATAACCACTTGAGTATTTGCTCTTAAGGGACCTAATAATTTTTCTTATTTCTTGTGGAGTAGCAGTTTTTCCCACATATTTGTACCAATGTATAATCTGAAATAACCTTTTAGAGTATTTGTAAAATGTTTCTGGTATAAAAGAAATGAAAGATTAGCAGCTAACAGTTTTAAATTTACTTGGCTTCGTTTTTTTTGCACCAGAAACTGTGAATGGAATGAATAATCTGTAGAATACAGTATCGTTGTTAGCTATCAGCTGTGTGTTGTGAGTTGAACGTTGTGTGTTGGCTGCAGCTGAAGTAATATTGTGTATTACGTTCTACTACAAGAGGAGGTGACATGGAGCCAGTAAGTGCTGTCTATATTAAAGAAGAGGTAAGTTGTCTACTTTTTGTGTGTTTGTGGAGTCCAACAGTTCATTGCTGATTCCACCTTTCACAACTTAGCAATGTGTGGCCGATGTGAAATCCCCATCGTTTTACTTATCCATGTGTTTGATTCGTATGATGAGGATTATAGGTTTAAATATTACGTGTTGTATCAACTGATACGTGTGGCATAAGTCATTTACAGAAACAATTAAGTTTTTAATAATACTTCTTTTTCTACTGGATATTGTTTGTTTTTAACCATATGCTTTTGACCCGGTTTTGAAATGTTTGCATTGTGATTTATAAAAGAAAGTGTCTTTTCTTCTGCTGTTGGGCAACACATTCATTTTATGTGATCGTAATTAAGCACTGAAATTGTTCGCCGTAACAATGTGGGGTTTACTGGAGATCGCGATTCCACTACATCATTATTCACTAATAACGTCGTGATACTGCTGTAGTCAGTCGCAAGACATATTATGTAGAAATAGTAATTTCTTTGTATCGCAGCGTGGACCATTATTTTCAAGCAGAAATTAGGTTGTAATACACCCTGGACCAGCATGATAAACCATTAAATCTATTTCGGAAAGTATTTCTAGCGGTGTCTTGCGATTGACTATTGGAGTACTATGACGCCAACTCCTTGCCGAATCGTGAACTGTACTGACTTCTATCAAGTTATTTGTTTCTATATAATGTTTGTTAACTACCTAATAATGGCCGGTATTGAGGTAACTTACTTGTTGTCATCTGACAGTTATTTTCTTGCTCTGATTGTAGTTATATGTGAAGAAATGGCAGTGTAGATGCAGATATTGCGCAACAGAATGGCACTGAATGGTACATGGTTGTGTAAAATCATGGGGGAAAATTATGAAATAGATTATAATTGCTGATGTATGGAATTGGCCGTCCTACCTCTGACAAAATGGCTTAATGTGTCTCCTTCAGGAGGATCCAACCAACCTACAGGTTAAAAACTAAGCTAGTTTTCAAGTTAACCCCATTTCAGTTGGTTACAGCTATTAAACATCACATTTTTCCTGAAAAATTATGTACATGTGTTGCAGATGGAAGATTTATGTTCCTCAGTGAGGTACATTCCAATGTCACTTAACTATCATCAAAATAACATAATTGCTATATGGTACATATGTATGTTTCTCGGTGACATGTTCCAATGTCAATAAAGTATCTTCAAAATAACGTAATAGCTATATGGTAGATTAATGAAGTAAAGAATTTTGGAAAATGAATATCAAAAGAAATTGTGGTGATATGTTTAGACAATACTAAAATTCTGTTCAGTCAAATGGGTCTATTTTTTAATAACTTGTGTACTATTAATTACTAGATTTATGATATAATCATAGCTCTAGGTGTAAAAATGATTAGCATCCTCCATTTGATAGCCTGTGTTAACTTTTGGAGCTTTAGTGGTTTCTCAAGTATGCAGTCTGCCAGCATTGCAGCGTTGTGAGATGAGTATTCTAGTTCACTTGTTTTATATGTTGAAGGGGCATTAGCATGTGTGATAGTACGCCTGGTTTGAAGTTAGTATTTAACCAATCTTTAAAATATCTTCAGTAGTTTTATTCTCTCAAGCTGAGTTTATATGAGATTATCATGAGCTTCATAGTTTCTTTTCTTTTTCAGAATAATCCAGAAGATGCTGAACAAAAGACTTCAACATTGGTCCCCATTCCTGATAGGTGAGGCAGTTTCTTGTTATAAATATCTTCATGAGATTAATACTGTGTCACAAATGCTCCTTCTTCTTCCCCACGTTTTGACCAAGTCTAAGGTTGTCTTCAGGAAATTTAGTCTGTTAGAGACCATCTAGCACCTCCAGAAATGTGTCAACATATTACTTCGCTGCATGATGTGTCCCTAAAGTTGAATACATATTGTTCAAGTTTCGCCACTATTATGCAAATCTAGTTAATTATTATTGCTGTAAAAATATGGAAATTTTACGTTTATACCAGACAAAGTGTATTATTTAAAGTGAACCAAGATTTTCAAATTATTATATGGAGTTAAGAATAGGTTCGTCTCACGGATATTAGGAATTGGTTTATGTATATATTTTCTTTTTGTTATACGCTATTCAACATGCCTTTCAGTACAGATGTTAAGGACATCCTTCAGTCAAATGAAAGAGGGCTTGCTACAGGGTAAATGGTGCTACAGGTAAATTTCATTTATCATAGAAAATATATTATTTTTGTAGTGATAATAGCAGAAGATTTTTTTCCATAATAATTTATCTAGTACATATATTCAAATCGAAATAAAATGGATGATCATATTGGGAGCGGTTACCCGTAGTTGATATACCGATTTATCGACAGTATTCAATTTTCTCTGCAAATAATGACTACATTTTCAGAGCTGAGTCATACTTACCCGAGATAGTACATACCAGCCGTTGGCTGTATCAAAATGTGATGTAATCCGAACACCTATTTAGGATAAACCTCATTGTCTTCATCTCAAGAAAAGTGTTAAATTTGTTATTGTGTGGCTTTAATTCCAACTTGTCGCATTGTCTATTTTTAGAACAAAAAATTTGGGAATTTACAGTAATTGTCAAACACTAAGAACTTCAATAAAGTCAGATGCTATGATTTAAGTCAAATGTGGAAGCATGTTCTCGCAAATAAACACAGTCTAAATTTGTATATCTTATGTTACAATTGGGACTTTTGCAATTGTGATTAAGTTGCTGTAAAGAAAAAAAATTATTTTAATCTTTATAGTTAACATAGAATTTCTGTTTCTTTTGTGATTTTTGCAGTATAGTTTATCTCAATATAATTCTTTAACTATTATTTGGAATATATCAGTTGAAAGTTTTCTCTATTTTTGTTTACAGGTCAAAAGTTGAGCTGCAACAAAAAAGTTTAGTTTTGTGTCGTGGACAAAGTAATATCAGGGTGATGGAGAAGTTGCAGATCACAAGTACCCTTTCAGTCAAACCTCATGTAAGCAATACCAGTGTAACCAATGAGAGCAGAGGTTGTAACACCAAGCCAGATGTCAGACAATCACAGTATACATGTGTTAAGTGTCTTCAGTACTTTCCCACAAGGCACTTGCTAATAAACCATATCTTTAGCCACGACCTGTATGTAAATCAGCCATTACACATTTGTCAATACTGTGGACTGGTTTTCTTAAATCTGTCGTGGTTTTGTGTCCATAGTTTTCAAGAGAAGAAGAAAGTTGTATTTAAAGAGCCATCCTTAGTTGAACTTGCTTGTGCATTCTGTACAGACAAATTTTTCTCTTCGTGTTCTCTAACAAAACATGTGTTTACCCACCTCTCAGTGGTTTCAGTTCCCTTATATGTTTGTACTTATTGTTCCCAAGTATTTAAAGATATGACAAAACTGCAATTTCATAAATACACCAGCAGAACTTCACAAAGATGGTAAGATAGTTTCTTATTGTTTTGTGTTGATACTACAGTTATTTTCTGGTTCAATTTTAATTATTTCTTGTAATTGGTTATTTTTTTTATTAATACTGGATATATTAGTTTAAACAAGTGAGGAGTTAATATTTGATCCTGTAGCTAAGATTTGTGCTGTTGTCTGAGCAATTTGAGGTTGGAAGTAATAAATAGTAGTAGTAGTTCAGTAGTATTTTATTTGCCCTCTGGATCATTTACATGTACACTCTTTGGCAAAAAAAAATTTACTGTGGGCATCTGAGACTAAGTCAGTTATTTCGCACAATGTGGCATCATTGGGGTTATTCAACTCAGCGCCAGACTTAAGGAAATGAATAACAGATGGCGCTGAGTTGAATACCCGCAGTGATGCCACATTGTGCGAAATAAGGGACTCAGTCTCAGGCGCCCACAGCCAATTTTTTTGCCAAAGTGTGTACTTTATATATAATGATATCAGATACATCAATTATAAATTAAAATAGTTGCATTATTTATATCAATTTGTACATTTCAAATACCTTGTACAGAGGAAAAGAAGTGATATTGAAGATATGACATCAATAATTTTCAAAAAATCTCCCATTATTATGTTGCTTTTATATAATGGGGTAATTTACTGAAAATCTACCAGAAATGTTCCATTTTGATACATTTTTCTTTTTGTATGCATAATATGCAAATCTAATTGTTTCGTTGTACAATGTTCATGTACCTCATTATTTGTTTTTAGAACTGCATCTTTACCTATGACATTGTTTATAAAAAACCAGAATGGTTTCAGAGATCTAAATGCTTGGTGGTAAGAGAATATTCATATATTTAAATAAGGGTCTAGAAGATTACCATGTTTTGTGGTTTGCCATTACTCTTATTGCCCTCTTCTGAATTTTGAAAGTACTTTGCAATTCCTAAGCAGTGGTTAATTTTAAAATACATAATGCATAACTTGTTTGAATTAAAATAGAGCTCAGATATTGAAAATGTCTAAATAAAAACTTCTTGGGTTTCAAGCTGTGTTAAAATTGAATTGTCTGGTGATGTTTTGGAAGCTTGCACTGCTTCCATTATCAAGCCTCACTTAACATCACAGAAGTCTGCCACAAGGTAATCTATTCACTAGGACTACCAGCTGGAAAGCAGAGGGGAAAGTCCGTGGATGGGCTATCTAGTTGGGTCCTGCTCACTTCATGACATCAAGACCGGGTCAACTCTACACCCTAATATTGCTTGATCCCATGTGGTTTGCAATAATCCAACAATTGGCTTCCATATTTGGCTTAAATAGAAGCCATGATTGCGATTAACAACATTATTTCTAAGCCTAATTTCAATCGCCCGCCTTCACAATATGGTACAAAAAGTTATTTTATAACAAAAGCATGTTATTTGGTCGAAGTATTGCTCATTTCCATCATCAAAAGCTTGTTTGTCTATAGCTGAGTTTTCTCTTTTCTTCCAAGTTTAAAGTATCTGATGTGTTCTTTGCATCTTTCATCCATCGTCCTTAAGATTTTCCTAAATAAGAAGTATTCCACAAGGAATTTTGAAGACTCCAGGAGTCCGAAGATTGAGAATAACCTTTAAAATTCACAACAGCTGTCCAATTTTTGAAGGAGGTTGAAAAATCGAATGGATGCCCTTTTTGTTGAGTAGCTTTGCTATTTTTGATGTCACTGATCACAGAAAGATAGAAAGGTATGCGGACCGAACGTGGTGGGTGAGTGATTAATGCCCTGGCCTCTAATGACCTCGCTGTCGAAGAGGTGTAACGCTGTAAGCTGCCTTCTGCTTATCCAGCTTCTCTTATCAGAATGTTTAAATTTCTGGCTAACCATTTCGTGGGACCGCACGGAATCAAACGATATATTTAATTATCTAAAACTTCACGTATCTTTTGGTGGTAGTGCACGTCAGCTAAGATCACAGTCGAATTCCTTTTGTCAGCTGATATACCCATGATATCAGAGTCTTCACGTAAAACATGTATGTCAGCTCGTTTAGTTTTAGTCATACTGGGCTTAGGTGGTCTGGTCCTCGTTGAACTTCTTAGTTAACATTTTGAACTGAAACTTGTGAAGATATTTAGATACACCCTCAAGTCCACAAACGTTGAGTACCAGGGCGAATAGTACAAACAAACAGGTGGCGTGCTATAGGCTCTCTGTTGTCTCCAATAGTAGCTAACTTCTACATGGAATGTTTTGAACATGCAGCTCTTTACACGGCTCCTTTAAAGCCTAAATGTTTTTACAGATTTGTCGACAATATGTTCATCGTGTGGTCTCATTGAATACCGGCATTTAATGAATTTGTGGACCATCTTAATGGGATGCATCTCAATATCAAATTCACGGTAGAAATCAAAAGGTATGGAGCACTTCCATTTCTAGATGTATTAATGCATCGAAAGCCAAACGGTAGGTTAGGCCACAATGTTTACAGAAAGCCTACGCACACTGTTGCTTTAAGGTTTCACCATAGTTCTCAGAAACGCGAAGTGCTTAATACTCTCGTCCACAGTGCTAAGGTGGTGTCTTACAGTTAACATTTAAAGGAGGAACTGCAACACCTGGAATACATGCTTCGTGCCAATGGACATGGCGCTAAGGAAATCTGACATGCAACTATTGGAAGAAAATACAAAACTGAAACCGATGACAGATCGCGATAAGCTGCATGCCTTTCTATCTTTATGTGGAGCAGTGACATTAAAAATAGGGGCATTCATTCGATTTTTCGACATCCACCAAAAAATTGGACAGCTATTGCGAATTCCAAAGCATGGTCTGAATCTTCGGGCTCCTGCAGTCTACAAAATTCCTTGTGATTGCAGTACTTCTTTTTTAGGGCAAACCTTAAGGACGATCAATTAAAGACGCAAAGAACACATCAGTTATTTTAAACTTGGAAAAAAAGGAGAAAAATCTGCTATAGCCAAACAAGCCATTGACAGTGGACATGGGCCATGCTTCGCCAAAAGTCACGCCTCTGTTATGCAAATAACTTTTGGGACAGTATTGTGAAGGAGGCGATTGAGATTAAGCTTAGTACTAATGTTGTTAATCGCGAACAGGGCCTCAATTTAAGCCAAACATGGAAGCCAGTAATTGGATTATTGCAAGCCACTTGCGGTTGGTAGTCCTATTTAATTGACAACCGCGTGGCAGACTTCAGTGATGTTAAGCGAGGCTTTACAATGGAAGTGGTGCATGCTTCCAAAACGTCACCAGACGATTCAATTTTAACGCGGCTTGAAACCCGAGAATTTTTTATTCAGCATTGCCGCCATGGAAATGTTCATAGTTATCTATTAAATATGTCCGTTCCATTTAAGATCAGATTGAATTCATCAGATGAAGCCAGCCGAGCTTGCTGTCGAAACGTCGTGTTACTTTGACACCATCCGGCTGAACACCCGTGAAAATTATATTTAAAAATTTTGTGTCTAACCTGTTTGCTAAAGTCTGATTGGTCAAAATAATATTTAAGTAGGCAGCGTTTTGATACAAAGCCTTCTTCTGTGGTGTTTCAACGTAACTTTAAGTAATGGTTAACTGGTTTTTATATAGAACATTATGCAACTGAAGAAGTTTCGAATAACTGAAAAACAGGGACACTTAGCAGAAGGTAGTTTCATCATAGCTAGAAGAAGAGTATTTTTTGGGAGAATATCTGTTTGACTTGTGTTGGTATATTGACTTAGAGGTAGTATGTATTATCAAATACCAGTTTCCTAGGCTAGGATTGAAATACATTTCTTCTCTGAGTTGAGCCGTATGAATTGATTGTATGGAATTGAAATTTTCCGAAAGGGAGTCTTTTCAAATTTACTGTGTAAAATGTAAATTTTATTACTAGCTCCTTCATTATATTACAGTGAAAATCTAGTTGTTAAAAGTGGGTATTTTGCTTAAATTTTTTAAATTACATAATGTCAGCAATTCTGCAACATTAATGATCGTTTCGGCCATTTCAGTACTTGTGAATGTGAAATAATATAGCACCAACACTAAATGTGTGAACGAAGGCTTTCCCCGCATTTCCTGCAATATAATCTTCGCGGGTTCGCTGCCAGATTGTGTGGGTGAAAGACGAGCTTCTGCCGCCATCTTCAGTCTTGGTGCTCATGCTGTGACTACACGAGCTGCAATTTCACTCTCTGGCGCTGATGCGTTATTTTAAACGACAGCACCCCTCCCATCCCCACCACCGCGCTCCATAGTTCCCGCCAACCGCTGCTCCACATTGCACCTGCAACGCTGGGTGGCCAATCTTGACACTCTGTCCTTTTGTTTGAAATGAGGTTGCCTTAGCAAAGACCAAGCATCACTAAGTTAGGCATCACTAAGCAATTGATTTGAGTCTCTGTTAATAATGTCATTATTCAGCCGTATTCCTATGGCGTCCCTAATGACTGAATCCCGAGAACACTGTCTGAGTCCATATTGTGGCCATTTTCATTTACATGTTGTGCGGCTGCGGATTTCTTCAACTAAAACAGCCAGATGTTAAGCTCATGCTCAGCCACATGAACCTTGATGATGTGGATGGTCTGACCAATGTAAGACTTTCTACATTGGTATGGTATGCTGTAGACTCCTGGGGTCTTTAACCCCAGATCATCCTTTACGGGAAGCAGCCATTCACAGAATTTAGCAGAAGGACGGAATATGCTATTAATTCCGTGAGTCAGTATCGTGCATATTTTACCGGAGATGTTGCTGGATAAGGGACGACGGCCAGCGCCTTTGACTCAACTTCTGTATTTATTGGGCGTTTCTTTGACCTATTTCGAAGTGCCCTCTCTATCAATCAGTCATGATTTCCGTTCCTCTTGGAGGTCAGGTGGCGAAGTTCAAGTTCAGGCTGTTAGCATAAAAAATTTCCCTCGCTCTGTGTACCAAAGTGTACAACGCGGTGTTCCTCTGTGCTGGATGGTGGAAACTGCTGGCATGTAAGTAGCAGTCCCTGTGTTTTGTTTTCCGGTACATACTATGTGAAAAGTTTCCATCTGGTCTCCATATGATAAGAAGGTCGATGAAAAGAAGCCTGCCACTGTCCTCTAGTTCCATCGTGAATCTGATGTTTGGATGAATTCTGTTGAGGTGGTCCAGGAATTGGTAAAGACTCCGAATGCCATGTGACATAACCACAAATGTGTCATCTACATAACGGAAGAAGCATTTCAGGTTAAGTTTATACCCTTCAATCACCTAATCCTCGAACTCCTCCATTAACAGATTGGCCTCTACAGGCGACAATAGTGACCCCATGGCCACACCATCGGTCTGTTCATAGAATCTCCCACTATTGGAAGGTGAAAAAGGTTGAAGTAGTCCCCCCAGGTATATGTTCCTCAAATTAACAAGGAAATGCCATGGACGTCGAAGCACTTTGGAGTTTTGTGGTCAGGCGCCATTTTCTTGCAATATTGGTTGAAATGATAAGCTGTACTAATTTGAACATAACATTATCATAAATGGGACCAACATATGCTCCTTTCCTGCGTTTTCTCATCATGAGGAGTTATTTTCACAGATTGACGAGAAGCTTGTTTCAACTTTCAACTTTGCGCTTACATAATTTTTCTCACCAGCAAAAGTATTACTTTGCTGATAAAGGTTTTTCTTGTTCCATAAAAATATTTTGTAGCTAATGATTATTTTATTTGTATCCTTATATTTTATAAATAGGCACCATTAGTTTTATTAAAAAATTGATAACACAGTGTCTACTTTCAAAAAATTTAACCTTTTTTCATAATTTTGGTTATAATATAGCTCTTTTGTTTTATTATTATAATTTATTTTGGCAACCAGTTACTATTAGTTTACTAATATTGCCCCTGAGTTTCGGGAGCAGAATGATTCAAATAAAATATACTAATTGCTACACTATGGATTGTAATAAAATAATTAATATATACTAGGTCCCATATTTATGTCATATATCTGAATATGTTTTATGAACATACTTCTGTAATGTATTAAGTTAAATCTGCATAATAACATGCTAGTTTTTCTGTTTCTAGGAATTATTGTGACTGCAAAAGTCATGTGCACAATTACGACCAGCATCTTTCTACATCTGGATTTCAAAGTAACAAAATGGAGGAGAAAGCCGTCAATACTTTCAGGAGTAGTAATAGTTCTAAATACAAACAAAGCTATAAGCAAAGTCAGTTAGATAAACTATCTACTGCCTCTGATTTATTTGTACCATCATGTGTGCGCACCTGTAGTCTTCCGAATAATCAAAACAAATATGTGTGCTGTGCCACATTTTCTAGTCAACTTTGTTTAAAAGTTTCCCCATATTCTAAGAACCTTCAAGTTTACAACAGAAATTTATCTGCTTGTAAGTATTGTGAAAAACCATCTAAGCATCTAAGCAAGTTGGGAATCATAAAACCTTACCGATGATCGATTCAAGTAAATGTCAGTTTTCTTGTGACATTTGCGGAAAATCTTATAGACACTCTAGGAATCTGAAAGTGCATCAGAGGATTCATTCTGGCGAACGCCCATTTTCATGCTCCTTTTGTAGGAAAACGTTTACACAGTCAAGGAGACTTAAATATCATTTGATGATTCATTCAGGTGAACGCCCATTTTCTTGCGATGTTTGTGGAAAATCTTTTATACTGGTAGGAAATCTCAAAACCCACCAGAGGACTCATTCGGCTGAACAACAATTTTCTTGTGAGATTTGTGGAAAATCTTATACTCAGTTTTTCAATCTTAAGATGCATTTGAGGATCCATTCGGGTGAACGCCCATTTTCTTGTGAAGATTGTGGGAAATCTTTCACTAGGTCTGCTGATCTTAAGTCACACAAGACAATTCATTCGGGTGAGCGCCCGTTTTCCTGTGAAGTATGCGGAAAATATTTTACACGATCAGTTAGTCTCAAGGCGCATAGGAGGATACATTTAGGTGAACGCCCATTTTCCTGCGATGTTTGTGGAAAATGTTTTATACAGCCTTCACATCTGAACAAGCATAAGAGGTTCCATTCAAGCGAACGCCATTTTTCTTGCGAGGTTTGTGGAAAATCTTTTTCAGTGTTAGAGTATCTTAAAGCGCACCAGAGAACTCATTCAGATGAGCGTCAATTTTCTTGTGACCTTTGTGGAAAATCTTTTACACATTCTGGCATTCTTAAGAAGCATCGCATGATTCATTTGGGTGAACGTCCATTTTCGTGTAATATTTGTGGAAAATCTTTTACACAATCTGCCACTCTTAAGACGCATTGTAGGATTCATTCAAGTGAACGCCCATATTCTTGTGAAATTTGTGGAAGATCGTTTAAACTGAGTGCACATGTTAAAAAGCATCAGATGAGTCATTCAAATGAACGCCAATTTTGTTGTGATATTTGCGGAAAATATTTTAGACAGTCTTGGCATCTGAAAGTTCATTACAGGATTCATTCAGGTGAACGCCCATATTTGTGTGAAGTTTGCGGAAAATCTTTCACACAGTCTGACAGTCTTAAAATACATTACAGGGTACATACAAGTGAACGCAAATTCTCTTGTAAAGTTTGTGGAAGAGCCTTCAAATATTCTGTAGATTTTAAAAGGCATCAGAGGATTCATTTAGTTTAATGCTCAATTTGTAGTAAAATTTGGGGATTTTTTTTAAAATGTGAACAACTTAAAACATATAATATAATTAAATACCATGATTGTTTGATTTATTGTGATGTTTTTTGATAATTTTGTATGGTATAAACTTATTTATCTGTTGAGTATCTTTAATTCACTCTGGGAACATAAGGAGCATTTGTTAATTTTTGCAAAGAATGCCTGGTTTTATATAGTTTGAGGAATTTATTTTACACTGCCTTGGAATCTCTTGCCTGCAGTGTTTGTGCTCTGAAGAGTATGATAAATGGTGAATTTGGTGGATATAATCCTTGCAATAACTCCGGTGTAAAATGGTATTAAAGGATTTATTCAGGTTAAAGTCAATTTTCTTGAAAATATTGTGGTTTTTATATGGTCTAGAAATATTAATTAGCATCAGAGAAGCCATTCAGTCTAACAGTTTTCTTCTAATATTTGTGGATAACGTTTTACATTCATCTTAGAATTATGTAAGACACATTTTCTTTTTTGCAGCTTGTACAAAAAATCTTTTATGTATTCTGGGATCTTTAAACTATATTGGAGAATTCATTCTAGTGATCTCCTATTTTCTTGTGATGATTTTACATAGTGTGGTAACTTAAAAAGAGCAGATAAATTGAAGTAAACCACAATTTTCTTTTTAATTCTGAGAAAAATATTTTGCACAGTGTTGCAAAAAAAAATTATTTTGCTTAATTATATGTACCATAAGTGTGGAATTTGTAGGTAATATGTTTTCTTCCATAATCATCGAAGTGTCTTGTGTTATATCTGCCTTGATTCAAAGACCATAATTTGTTGACTGCTGAGGCTGAAAAATTTAAAGCACCAGAGAATTCATTTTGTATAGCTCTACCTTAACTTTTTTTTAGCCAAAGGCCCAGTAAAATGTAAAAATAAATATTTTGAACTGCTAACTTGTTTGGTTCAATCATTTTCCTATTATTAACTAAACCCAAAATTGTTGTTTATCCTTAGATTCACATCTATAATAAGACCTTAATAAAACTATGTATAATAATCAAAGGTTGGCTGCAATCTTTGATGCTGATGTGAAGCATATTAAGTATATATTATGGTAACCATGCTGTAATGAATTGTTATAATTTTAAGCAACTATGCCATAGAATATTCAATTGAAGCATTTGTTCAAGGACTTGGTTCATAATATTAATTCCTTGTCTAAACAGTTTGGTTCAGCCTACCTTCAGTAAAGTTTATACTGAGACTTAAAGAACCAGTTATGGGTTAGCTACTTGATGGACACGTGTGAATAGCCAATAAAGGTTAGTTCCCGCTCTTCAAGTCTTCAGCACAGAGCGCTGATGTATACTGGCAGTCAGCGAGCTGTTGTTCCGGCTTGATTGACAGAACACGAAGTTGCTGAATGTGCCACAGGAACTGGCTAAAATGCATTCTGTCGCCCTCTGCTGGATTGGAAAAGATACTTCAAGTGACTAGATTGTCATTAAGAATCTTATTGAATTGAGTCAGCCTTTTGTATGCAGTATTTTCATGATTGTATTATGTTTGTCTATGTATCCCATTCCAGTGAATTTATTATAGTTACGTATTGTTTTCCCTTCTATTTCATTGTTAATTCTTAAATCCTTCCTTAAGAGAAGGGGAAGTGTGATATATTCAATCATATGATCACATATTGCAGGTAAAATGAATTTAGGAGTGGTTGAGCAAAGCAAACCCTTATTCTGTGACAGAATTTTGCTCAGGTCATTACAATGCTCTTATTTCCTCGTTTCTGGGAAATACTAGATTTTTTGTGGGCCTTTGAAATATTCACGGCTTTTGGTAAGTTTGGGTTTGTTTTTATACTTTGATATAGTAACAATACAATGGTTAGAAACTATTCTTATTTATTTGATATGATGTCTTTAAGTCATTCGCAATTATTGTTTTATTTATTGTCTCTTCCATCTCCAGAATCCACAAGTGGTCCGCAGGTCACTGGTTGAAAACCGCTTGTTTGGCACATTTCTACTGTGATTTTTATGGAATAAAATTATAATCAATCTTTTTTTTTGGGGAAGGGGGGAATGGAGATTTCATAATCGTGAATAATCTTTTTCTCCTATATTTTTTGGCGTATATTCTCAATTTATTCTCCTCTATGTAAATAGGTGTAAATATTGAAGTAAAGTGTATATGCAATGTTGTTGTAGGCCATTTTTCCGCAGGTGCTCAGTACATTAATTAATAAAATGATGCCAATGCAACTGTAATATGTAGGTTTATTGTCGTACGCGTTTCGCCTCTCCTTGAGGCATCATCAGCGACGAATCTATTTTAAAATTTACATTAAGTTTACAAACTTATTTGACATAACGCTAAATTGGTACATTTTCTTATTATTTACACTTACTATTTACATTAGTGGATTTCAGGATAGTAACCACACATCTTTGCTTCCTCTCCAAAGCAAGTTTCCATTACAGTAGTAAGTGTAAATAATAAGAAAATGTACCAATTTAGCGTTATGTCAAATAAGTTTGTAAACTTAATGTAAATTTTAAAATAGATTCGTCGCTGATGATGCCTCGAGGAGAGGCGAAACGCGTATGACAATAAACCTACATATTACAGTTGCATTGGTGTCATTTTATTAATTAATTTAAAAATGTATATGGTTTTTTGCATTATTGCTACTCAGTGTTTCTAATGAATTTTCTGATCATCTGACAATATTTGACACCAAAATTATAATAATTGTTAATTTTAAATCCCTCTGGTACTTATATAAGGAGTACTGATATAACATTAGAGAAATTACTAAGCACAAAATGGTCTGTGATGTTATTTCCGGGAATGCAGTCCACAAGTTGGAACTCTGCTACCATAATATAATAGATTGACTTACTGTTGAATGTTGGATGGCGCAAAGTAGCCTTTAGCTCTAGGGAGCCAATGATTAAAATGTAGGAACTCCATTTAGAGGGTGGTGAAACCCACTCAGGTTACGTCTGTGCTCCACATTATAATCCGTCTCACGAACGATGGCAGGTCACGCAGAGAGAGAGAGAAACAGGACTGACGTAGAATATCCGACGCTGCCGCGTTTAACTATTAGCAGTACAGTTCTAAGACTAGTATCACACGCTTTAGCATTTCCTCTTGAGCTTTGGCAACGTCGCAGATCGGCCCTCTCGCGTCTGCTTCGCGCTTAAAATGCTTATATACTTTAAAAACTTGGTTTTTGCTTTGACTATTCAGAACCTTACGCTTATGCTGCTCGTCTTACATTATTTAGAATAGGAATTATTGCAATGCTCACTGATTTACAACCGTCTACTTCACAAAAACAGCACATTCGACACTCGTGTTACCACGACAGGCTCTGGATTGTTAATGAATGTGATTTGCTGCTGGCATAGTGGTGACGTAACTGCGCACTATAGTAATGACTACTATAACTGTCATAATGTTCACTAATTTTTCTCTGCTAATATGAACATTCTCAATGGATGTTTTTAGTTGTATACATGTTTTATACTGATTGTGAAGGTATTAATTTTCCCTGTTAACTTTATCTTTCAAGTAATCATTTATAATATTCGAAATTAACAGTGATTGCCAGTAGTTAAACTGCTGGTGGAAAGCCTCTTTCAAGCTCAGAAAATCGTGCTACTAAATGGCAGGAATCCATAGTTAAACTGTATGATGGAGATGGTTTGAACAATAGTGTGCTTGAAAAGAAGGCAATATGGAATATTGACTTAGGAGATGATATTTTAAGGACTGTAGTCAAATAAGGCTGTTGGTATTGAGATTTCTCCAGAACTTCTGAATTTCATAGTAGACAGGAATCCAAAGCTTACTGAAATTATGTGTGCTACAATATGGTCGACATTTTATGGCAGTCAGGTCAAAAGTATCACGATAGAATAATACAAGTATAATATTATAATAACCAACTCTTGTTCATGTGTGATGTCATCTGTCATACCGCACAATGCCGTCACGCTTTACGCCATTTTTCCTGGTTATGGACAAAATTTAATAATATTTCTAAGCATCCACGAATAAATTAATTGACGAAACACCGAAATAAAAGTATGTATTGCGCTTAAAGCGACATGTCATCCATTAGATGGTTATATTTACATATTATTCCTTTGGCATGTAGAAGTATTCCTTAAATTCTTTGTTCATAGATATGTAAGACAAATTCTTAGCGAAAGTTTTGATTACATTGTTACTTAGTATGGGTCAGGATTACAACTGGCATTTGATATTACAGCAGAGTAGCATGAATAATTTAGTTTTTTCCAAAATAATTAAACTGTGTCCTATTATCGATATTAATAATTCCCTTGAACAAAAATTTTGATCGCGATCTTGACTGCAATTAAAACAAATATTACGTGAGATAATTTAAATTTATAAGATTTATTTTAATTTCCTTTGCTTTCATTGAGAAATATTACTGAGGCTATTATTTCAGCCGTATGTAACTATCAGCCAGTCATATCGGTCTGAATCACAGATAACAAAAAAATAAAGGTGTAAAAACGGTTGTCATTTTCACTGATGCGGATGTTCAATACTTGACATCCGCGGATGCTTTCCGAAAGCGGATGCTTTCCGAAAGCGGATGCGGAAGTAGAAAAATTCGTGTATAATTATTTAGATTTTAATATTTTATCAAAAATAAACTGAAGATCAAAATAAATATATTTTTATGCTAAATTGTACATTTTACATAGATAAAGTATATTTTCAGATAATACTGCCATAATGACGTATTTTTTGCCTCATTTTTAACAACAAAAAAAAACGTGGAATGATTTCACAAGTGAATTAAATTATTTATATTACTGCACACGTTACTTTGTCTTATGCACTTTTCGGGGTTCGCGGCGTCAAGGAGGATTCCACACCAGGACCGGCGCTAGAAATTTCTGGCCCGGGGTAAACCTTTTTTTTTTAACTCTACATACTGGCAGAATACAATGGGTGGATTCTTAGCTTCATGGCCTGAGGGCCCCTACAATCGGTATTCGGGGGCCCCCATGGCCCCCATCAGCCAGTGAGCCCGGGTACTTTTGACCCGCTTACCCCCCCCCCCCCCAACGCCGGCCCTGGGCCACACCATCGCACATCTCCGTGCCCGCCACCCGCTCTAGCGGACCATTCACAGTACAACTTGTAGGACCTACAGTGATCCGATTTTCGTTAAAGAACTATTGATGGGTCGCGAAAAGGGTCACAGGACGACATGTAGGACGCGTTGGATAACAAAGAATGGTTAATCATGTATTCGTTTATTTATTTATAGGAACAAATACATAGTACAACCAATTTCTCAAATCTTTTTGCCTTAAATCGAATGCAAGTTACTGTTCACGAATAATATCTGAGGCTTCTTACGCTCAGCAGCCTACTTCCTTATTCTGTGCAAATTTTCCCAGCTTCGGAAGACCGGTCGACTCGTAAACGACGCATCTTCAATGTAAAACATATTGGTTTTTGTATTTATGAGGGCGGCATCTCCTGTTAAGATTCTATGTTTGACTAAAATTGCTACAGGGAATTTACTTTTTGTTATATGTAATTCCCGAAATTCGTTAAAATCTTTTCATTTTCTCCCTTTCCTTACGTGGTAAATTTTTAAGTTTATCTTAAAAAGATTATATCTTCCTCCCTTTGAATAATACACAATTTTTTCCTCTTCAGTGTTTCATTATTAGTATCACTGAAATTGTAGAAAATACTACTCACCCGTTTTCCCGCAAGATTCCTATTTTGGCAATTTTATGATCACCATGCTTTCAGATTATACAGCTATATACTTTATCACATTAATTACTTGCACTTTACAAATGCTTATATTCGCGCAACATTAATTAAATTCTAACCAAATTGGATCTACTCAATTTTAATCACACTCTACGTCTTCTTTATTGGGTAAGTTCTAGCGGACCATTCACAGTACAACTTGTAGGACCTACGATGATCCGATTTTAGATGAAGAACTCTTGAACCGGGTCACAGGACAACTTGCAGGACGCGTTGGATAGCAAAGAGTGGTTAATTATGTATTCGTTCATTTATTTATAGGAACACAAAGTACTACCACTTTCTCAAATCTTTTTTCCTTAAATCGAATGCAAGTTTCTGTTCCCAAATAATATTTGGGGCTTCTTACACTCAGCAGCCTACTTCTTTAATCTGTGCAAATTTGCCCTGTTTCGGAAGGCCGGTCGACTTGCAAACGACACATCTTTAACGTAAAACAATGAAAAAAATTTCAATACAGATATCGTGTCACGATTATGTTTAAACGTGTAGAGTGGTCATTTAAATACCTCTGAGCCGTAATTTAGATTAAAAACCTAACAGAACATAGCACAATACAATAGAGAGAGAGAAGCGGAGCGGTACGTTAGACAGACTGGCTCACCACTGCCACTGCTCCGCTGAGCTCTGGAACGGAGAACGACTCACCCGTCGACAGAAAGAAGAGAACGGAGAACGAACGAATGAACTAGTTCTTTTTCGATCTTTAGAGCGGAGCTGATAAACAGAGAGGGAACAGGGGTAGAGTAGGACAGCGGTGCGTTGCTGACAGTGAAAAAGCCGAATCTGACATTGTTGGCGCTCATTTGATTGAAGTTAGTTGAAACGAGACCGCGTTTCGCTCTACACTCGGCCAAACAAACGGTTCAGGGCAGGGCCGGCGCTAGGAATTTTGGGCCCGGGGTAAAATGGGCGACCTTTTTTTTTTTTTTTTAGCTCTACAAAATGGCCAGGCGACAATGGGCGTATTCTTGGCTTCATGGCCTGAGGGCCCCTATAGTCGGTGATCGGGGCCCCCCTCAGCCGGCGGGGCCCGGGTACTTTTGACCCGCTTACCCCCCTCCTCCCCTCTAACGCCGGCCCCGGTTCAGGGGCTCCAAGAAGAGATACCGTTCAATTTTACTGAGCGACAGCTCACTCGCTGTTTCACAAGAACCGTTCAAAAAAAAACTGGATAACTCACGAAAGACACGTCTCTATTCCTGATCCTTTTTTTTGTCGGTGTCGATTGGGGGCTAACTTTCCAATCTCCATGAGTAGTAACTGTTTCTTGATACATCCTGGGCGACCTGGCATTTTTTTTTTCGTGACCCATCAGTTTGTAATCGCTGATGCAGTGTATCAGATACATTTCTGCAACTGTTCATCTTTCTGGCGTCAGTTACGGTAGCTTATAAATGCAGTAGGCATTTTTAATTTGTAATAATGCAGTAGAAGAGTTCTTATACATTCTAAACGCCGTGAAACTTTTTTTTTCTCATATATATGGACATGCATCTTTCCGCTGCATATTGCGGAATTGCGTATCCTTCGCGTAGATGTGAACGCTCATATTTAAATCAATGTGTTGTCGTCCCCTCTAAAATATGCACACATCCGCGAGTTACACTCAGGGTAATGTCTATTTTAGTTGGCAGCAGTGGGTGTGCTGTTCCTCTAATAAACTCGTATGTTCACTAATTTCCATAATGATTGATAAGCATCTCTTGTTATCTTGTAACTTCATTTCTTCCTCTACTAACTAAAATCTAGATTTGGTCTGCATAGGATCGGAGAATCATGCACGTTTTCTTATTGCACTCTAACAATGCAATACTAAATCCCCTGCAAGTCCATGCATACTGCAACATAATTATTACTTTACTTACAACTGATATACAGCTCCAGGTTGCAAGTGATGTAATATGAGCAGGTAAGGAACTTTATAAGCCTGTAGCATTTGTTCTCTCCCGTTCCAGATTTTCTTGAGCAGATGTAGCATTCCCACGAGTCAAATTACAAGTTTCATTACCAGTCCAACAAAGATATTGCGTTACGATCGAACCCAAAGCGGACGTAACGAATGCGATGTCGATGTGATAACTGCAGGGCCGGCGTGCACCGCACGCGGGCGGCAGGTCGAGGGGGGGGCGGCAAATCGAGTGATCGGAGATCGACAGTCACCGCCCCGGGATAGTAGTCATTCCATTGTCACCGCGACGAAATTTGCAGCCTATTATGGAGCGGGCGACCTTTTTTTTTTTTAGCTCAACAGCTGCTTGTGGCAAGAATGGAAGAATGAATGGGGGCGGCAAATAATGTTTGAAGGGGCGGCAATCTCACATTCTTTTCACCCGGTTCGGATATTTCCTAGATCCACCACTGGCTGGGCGGCATTATCGGTATTGCACGCGGGCGCTCAAACAGCTAGCGGCGGGCCTGCTCTGCACCAGTAATATTCTTCATAAACCCATCAGTTGCTTTTTCCTTGGCGGGCCTGGATAACTGACAGTCGCGGAGCATTGTACAGTGTCGCTTGGAGAAAGGCCAATTAGCATAGCAGCCCGAATTTCTTCTCCAAGTACCTAAAGGTGTTTGATGTAAGAATAGAGACTTTTCTGGCGTATTGTTGCAATAAAGTGTTCACGGGTGTACCGCTTGATTGTGTTGTGGAAACTCGATATTTCGACGAACAGTTCCGCCATCTTCCTCAGGAATGGAGATGACTGTACTCGTTGGTTGACCCACAGGTACTGAGAGAGCGCAGGTGCCTAACCTCCGTTTATACACAACGTCTCTGTCCGCGTCCCGCGATCGTTATCTGACTGCAACCTGCCTGTGAGCGTGGCTGTAATTATGCGTTGCGGCCTACGGACACTATAATGGAGCACTGAACCACGGCAGTTAGACAGATCTACAATGCTCTCTATGAATTTTAGCCAATTTTCGAAGAGGTATTTCCGACGAAGGGCATAAACTGGGTAGCCTTGGGTATTATGTCCTGATAAACCAGAATTATCCCCAGCTTTCATTCAATCGGCTTCCCTTGCCACTATTTGCTTCCAAAATACACTCCTGGAAATTGAAATAAGAACACCGTGAATTCATTGTCCCAGGAATGGGAAACTTTATATACACATTCCTGGGGTCAGATACAACACATGATCACACAGACAGAACCATAGGCACATAGACACTGGTAACAGAGCATGCACAATGTCGGCACTAGTACCGTGTATATCCTCCTTTCGCAGCAATGCAGGCTGCAATTCTCCCATGGAGACGATCATAGAGGTGCTGGATGTAGTCCAGTGCAACGGCATGCCAAGCCATTTCCACCTGGCGCCTCAGCTGGACCAGCGTTCGTGCTGGACGTGCAGACCGCGTGAGACGACGTTTCATCCAGTCCCAAGCATGCTTAATGGGGGACAGATCCGGAGATCTCGCTGGCCAGGGTAGTTGACTTACACCTTCTAGAGCACGTTGGGTGGCACGGGATACATGTGGACGTGCATTGTCCTGTTGGAACAGCATGTTTTCCCTTGCCGGTCTAGGATGATAGAACGATGGGTTTGATGACGGTTTGAATGTACCGTGCACTGTTCAGTGTCCCCTCGACGATCACCAGAGGTGTATGGCCAGTGTAGGAGATCGCTCCCCACACCATGATGCCGGGTGTTAGCCCTGTGTGCCTCGGTCGTATGCAGTCCTAATTGTGGCGCTCACCTGCACAGCGCCAAACACGCATACGACCATCATTGGCACCAAGCCAGAAGCGACTCTCATCACTGAAGACGACACGTCTCCATTCGTCCCTCCATACACGCCTGTCGCGACACCACTGGAGGCGGGCTGCACGATGTTCGGGCGTGAGCGGAAGACGACCTAACGGTGCGCGGGACCGTAGCCCAGCTTCATGGAGACGGTTGCGAATGGTCCTCTCTGATACCCCAGGAGCAACAGTATCCTTAAATTGCCGGGAAGTGGCGGTGCGGTCCCCTACGGCACTGCGTAGGTTGCGACGGTCTTGGCGTGCGTCCGTGCGTCGCTGCTGTCCGGATCCAGGTCGACGGGCACGTGCACCTTCCGCCAACCACTTGCGACAACGTCGATGTACTGTAGAGACCTCGCGCCCTACATGTTGAGCAATTCGGCGGTACGTCCACCCGGCTTCCCGCATGCCCACTATACGCCCTCGCTCAAAGTCCGTCAACTGCACATACGGTTAACGTACACGCTGTCGCGGCATGCTACCAGTGTTAAAGACTGAGATGGAGCTCCGTATGCCACGGCAAACTGGCTGACACTGACTGCGGCGGTGCCCAACCGCTGCGCAGCTAGCGCTCTTCGACGGACAACACTGCTGTTCCTAGTGTGTCAGCTGTACCGTGCGTTTGATCATTGCTTGTACAGCCCTCTCGTAGTGTCCGGAGCAAGTATGATGGGACTTACACACCGGCGTCAATGTGTTCTTATTTCAATTTCCAGGAGTGTAGGTCTTCTATATGTGGAGACTGGTAGTGTATGGTCATTTGACCCGGGTGGAGCAGCGACGCCAAGACTTTATGCTGAGGTGTGATGCGCACGACGATGGTGCACTGCGAGCTTGGACGAGTGTGCGGGAAGTCGTGTCCGCCAGTGGCGCCCACACAGGTGAGACAGTCGGGCGCGGCGGAACGTGTGCCAAGGGTAGGTCCGCGCTGTGCTCGGTCGCTGTGGCTATCGCATTGTTCCCTGCGGGGGCAGGTAGTGGATGACGCATGCTGTACTCGCAGAGATGGCTGTAGCTATACGGTCAGGTTTCCTCTTCGGCCTGGTCCGTGGCATGCGCCGCGTCCCCGTCGCTCCCCGAGGGCACCCACTTGGGTGGCGAAGTGTGCATCACTAACCCCGCTGTAATGGCGGGTTTTTGTGAAGAGTCTTCTACCTGCGGTGGTGGAGGATGCTGAAAGTGGATGTTTGGGGGGGGCGGGGGGAGAGATCCGTGACGGCGTGATAAATTAATTTCGGCATCCCCGTTGACGGGACCCATCTGCCCTAGAACCTGCGTGCTTCTCGATGTACCCGTTCCTCTTGAAGACAGTTCTCAGATGTTGCAATACATGAGGTAGTCTGTCTTAGTCAGCAATCGCTCTAAGCCAAAGTAGAATCATATTGCAAAATGCTACACTTCACAGTATGATGGGAACTTAATGCGCCAAAGTAATATTCCCTGTAATTTTATATTCTATACGCACTATGTCCTAGAGTTCCAACTTTTGACTAAATTATCGAGAAAAGGTGGGCTGCTGTTCTTATCAATTTCTTTTTTTTTTAAAAAAACTGCTTTACATCTCTCAACAGCGAGGTGTTTAAAGACGGGAAAGGATGAGGGACAAGGAATGGGAAGGAATTCGGCCATGGCCTTTTGAAGGAAGCATCCAGGGATTTGCCTGGAGTGATATGGGAAACCATGGAAAACCCAAATCTGGATGCACGGACGGGGATTCGAACCGCCGTCCTCCCGAATGTGAGGCAAGAACGCTAACCGTTACACCACCACTCTCGGTTTTATTAATTTCCATAGTGAACGTAATTGTATGGTGTTTCCGTTAAGATGTTCTAGGAACTCATTTAAAGCCTAGTTACCAACTCAGACCTCGTGTTGCCCGACCACCTCTGCTATACAGTCTGCAAACGATACACAAAGAATTCATACTTCAGTGACCAATCGTCAGCAATATCGACCCTTTGACTTACCTGATAGCAAATTATCTGACCTGTATTCTGAGTCCATCAGTCGGCCATTGCGACCAAGAAGTCAAGAGTTTCACGGATCTGTTAAGCTCATCAAGACCATAGAACTGAAGGATTCACATACAAAATGATCACCTTCGACATTGTTTGATTGTTCACCTGAACCCCATTGAAGTATACACTGGAGATGATACACTATCAATTTGAACTAGCCATTATGGATGTCTTCAAACACGTTTTTCTAATATTTCACATACTTAGGGGAAATACTCTGACTAACTGGATGGTATTACCACAGGATGTCCACTTTCTCCTGTAGTCACCAGACTTATACATTGAGTATTTGGAAGGAACAGCTCTGAAAGGAAAAGTTCTCAAGCTGACATGTTTTTACAGATATTATTTTTTTTTCTGTCGTCGGTCTTTATACTGGTTTGATGCAATCCTCCTTCCCTTTCTATCCTGTGCTAACCTCTTCATTTCTACATACCCCTTACAACCCACGTCCTCAATTATCTGCTTCATATATTCTAATCTCTGTCTTCCTCTACAGTTCTGTTCCCTCCATTAACAAATTAACCAATCCTGCATGTCTCAAAATATGACCTACCAGCCTGTCTCTTCTTTCTGTAAGCTTCATCCATAAACTTCTTTTCGCACCCATCATTTCCAAAACTCGTTCATTTCTTACTTTGTCTGTCCATCTAATTTTCAGCATTCTACTGTAGCACCACATTTCAAATGCTTCAAGTTTCTTTCTTTCCAGTATTCCTAAAGTCGTAAGCTTCTGTCATAAACTTCTTTTCTCACTCATCATTTCCAAAACTCGTTCATTTCTTACTTTGTCTGTCCATCTAATTTTTAGCATTCTTCAGTAGTACCACATTTCAAATGCTTCAAGTTTCTTTCTTTCCAGTATTCCTAAAGTCCATGTTTCGCTACCGTAAACTGCTGTGCTCCACACATAGAGTTTTAAAAAGTTCTTTCTAATTCCTAGATCAATATTTGAAACTAAAAGTTTTCTCTTTTTCATGAAGGTTCTTTTTGCTAGTGCTATTCTGCTTTTAACATCATTCCTACTTTGGCCATCGGTTGTAATTTTGCTTCCCAAGTAACAGAACTCACTCACTTCTCCTATTGCATCTGATCATATTTTTATATTTAATCTGCTAGTATTGGTATCATTTCAGCTACATTTCATCACTTTTGTCTTATATATATATAATTGTACAAAAAAACACTCTTTTAAATATATCAATGTTAATGACAGACTATTAAATAAGAACAATTTTAAAACAAATTTACTATCAAAAACATAAATTCTTATGTATATTTCTCATACAAAATTGATATAAATGATATAAAATAGTAGTATTAATAATTCTATAAAACACAATGTTAATACATTACCCATAGTTACTATTGCAGCATTGAGAGATGGAAATCCTTGAGGTGATAGCTGCACAATCCATGATCAGAATGTAAAAAATGATTATAAAAATAAATAGACACAAAAAAGCTAAACTGGGAAAACATAATTTACTGTAATACATAACCTCCTTAACCAATGTTAGTAAATCGAGAGAAAATGCACAAAAATAGAAAGTATTATTTTAAAATGATTAGGTTTCTTGATGTTTACAAGCCAAGTGACTAGAGATTTTACCCACAAGACTATAACAATAAATACACATTACAAAACAAATTCTTCCAAAAGCTTAAAATAAAACCAGTCGCTCAGTAAACACGGATGTTTAAACCACAAAAAAATTTGTATTATTTAACAAATGTTATATATGTCACAAATATTAAAGTTATGTAATAACTTGAAGTATAATATTTTGACAGACGCCAAGATGTATAAAATATTTTATCACAATTGGAAAGCACTCACTTGTATAGTATAACAATTTAGGTTACCATATAAAATAACGCCTACAAACTTCGAAAGAAAATTAGAATTCCCCCTAGTTAATTCTTTAATCCACATCATGTTACCAAAATATGAAAAATATTTTTAAAAATATAACCATCATGAATCATTAGATGCATCTTAAGATTTCAAGAACTCGCTACAGATTTTCAACAAACATCACCAATAAATAGACGATCACCAGAATGAGTGACCTCATGTCGCTTAAGATCGTGAGACCGTGTAAAACCTTTAGCACAAACTTTACAACAAAATGGGCGTTCTCCTAAATGAATTCTTTGATGTATTTTAAGAGTCCCAGAATCAATAAACGCTTTACCACAAACTTCACAAGAAAAGGGGCGTTGTCCAGAATGAAACCTCTTATGACGCCTAAGACCGGCAGATGTTGTATATAATTTTGCACAAACTTCACAAAAATATGGGCGTTCTTCAGAATGTAACTTCTGATGGGTTCTAAGATTTTCAATTCGTGTAAAAGATTTTTTACAAACATCACACAAAAACGGACGTTCGCCAAAATGAATCCTCTCATGCTGAGTAACATGGCGCTTCAGTTTAAAAGATTTTCCACAAACATCGCAACAAAATGGGCGTTCATCTAAATGAATCCGTTGATGTTTTCTAAGAGCACCAGAATCAGTAAACGATTTTCTACATACTATGCAAGAAAATGGGCGTTCCCCAGTATGAATCCTCTTATGACGCCTAAGATCAGTTGATGTTGTAAAATATTTTGCACAAAATTCACAATAATACGGGCTTTCTTCGCAATGTAACTTCTGATGGGTTCTAAGATTTTCAACCGGTGTAAAAGATTTTTTACAAACATCACACAAAAACGGACGTTCGCCAAAATGAATCCTCTCATGCTGAGTAACATGGTCCTTCAGTTTAAAAGATTTTCCACAAACATCACAACAAAATGGGCGTTTATCTAAATGAATCAGTTCATGTTTTCTAAGAGCACCAGAATCAGTAAACGATTTTCCACATACTATGCAAGAAAATGGGCGTTCACCGGTATGAATCCTCTTATGACGCCTAAGATTAGTTGATGTTGTAAAAGATTTTGCACACAATTCACAATAATACGGGCTTTCTTCAGAATGTAACTTTTGATGCTGTCTAAGATGTCCAATCTGTGTAAACGACTTTTTACAAACGTCACAGGGAAACGGTCGTTCACCAGAATGAAAGATCTGATGATCTCTAAGATACCTAGAACGTTTAAAAGACTTCCCACAAATATGACAACAAAATGGGCGTTGACCAAAATGAATCCTTTGATGATTTTTAAGAGTCCCAGAATCAATAAACGTTTTTCCACAATCTTTACAAGAAAATGGGCGCTTACCAGAATGAATCCTCTTATGACGCCTAACATCGGCAGATGTTGTAAAAGATCTCCAACAAACTTCACAAAAATACGGGTTTTCTTTATTATGTAACTTTTGATTATGTCTAAGGTGGCAACTCTGTGTAAAAGATTTTTTACAAACATGACAAGGAAATGGGCGTTCACCAGAATTAACCCCCTTATGCCGTTTAAGAGTCCCAGAGAGTTTTTTAAGAGTCCCAGAATTAATAAACAATTGTCCATAAACTTTACACGAAAGCTGTCGTTCGCAAGAATGAACCTTCTGATGCGTTTTAAAATGGCCATAGCCACTACAAACATTACAATGTGAGCATTCCCCAGAATGAAACTTCTGATGCAGTCTAAGAGGTCTAGAATATATAATAGGTTTCCTGCAGCTACATGATATGACTGGTTTCACCTCAATGATGTCCTTTTGAAGTTCGACCATAGGATGTTGCTGTTTGTAAGTGTGAATGCCAATTTTACAGTCACAATAATCCCTAGAAACAGAAAACGTTTTTATGTTATTAAGCAGCAACATCCTGATATTTTACAGAAATGTGTTCAAAAAATGACTAGATTTACACGTGTTAGATATCAATTCTGCTAAATAAAATTGTTATGTGATGTAGTGTGGTTTTAAATAAAATACTATATGGTCTTCCTATACATCAAAAAATTCTGCTCCTGAAATTAGATGGGAATATTACAATGTTAAAATCACTAACTGACTTCAGAAATACGTGAGACTAATACAATAAAAACACAAGTGGTATATTACAGGAAATATTACGCAAAACAGTGGAACATACTGAAAAGTATGTGCTAAATAATGTATTATAAATCTTTGAATTATAAATTTATTAAATTAAGATTCTGATGGAGTGAAAAGCTACCTCAGTAAAGAAATATGTCATATAAACAAAATTAATGTCAGAAACAAAATACATCATGCTACCTATAGGAATTTCACATTAATAAATTAAGATTTTTGCTTGTTACAAAATCAATGATACCTATCTACAAAGCAATACGGATTATGATGAAGCAAAACTCTCATTAGGGAAACACATAATACTTAAAAAATACAAGAAAAGAGAATATTGTGGTCACTTTTATCTTAACAATGATGGCGATATTACATGCAGTGGTCCTGGCAACGAAAATTCAAGCAGTGTTATGATTTACATGATAATTTTTACTTAATAAGAGCAACATATAACAGGAAAACTATTCTATAACATTTTCCAACGTTTTCTAACAAGTAGTCACGAAAAGAAAATATTTTTACATATAACGAAATAGGTTTGTGCAAGCAAATTCAACACAAGTTCCAGTTTCTACCCAAGAACTACATTTTACACATAAATTAGCATCACTACATTTAAGGTGAAGATGATACTTTCACCGAAATACCTTAAATAGTGTTATTTTTCTACTTAAAATAATGTATTAATTTTTCAGGGGGCCTTATTTCTCCTAAGAATGGATTCCATCACTGAGGTGTCAGTCCAATTGCTATAAATATATCTATCTGAAACTGTTATGAACTCATTTGGTTTGAAATATTTTCCGTTGATAAATTTCTTTGACCTTGGAAATCGATGACAGTCACAGTGGGCCAAATATGTTATATAATATTGATGTTCCAACAACTGGCGCAGTGTCCTGAAAAATGATATTTACTATTGTAATTGATGTCTCTTCTTATAGGGTTGGTGCAAACGTTATGGGCAAAATTTCTTTTCAAGACAATCAACACAAAGCTTTCCTTTTACGGTCCAAGAAACAAAAGCCATGAAATTTCGCCTTTTGGCAATTTTTTTACAGTTTATAGCATATAATGATGGACTCACGTCTACAAATATGACATCTGTCTTTTCACAAAACTTCCTAGTATTTCATTCTCAGTCAAAAATGCGGCGTACACTTATTCCAGGTTCATAGCCAATCGTCAAACGCCACATTCTCTGCTGTCTCAATATTTTTATTTAAAATACAGTTTTGCGTTGTTCCTCATGCTGATCAACTTTAAGAGAAAAATTACCGCGTTTAAAGTTAATCCCTCATTCCTTCACTATTGAAAATCAAGAGCAGACTCTGAACAATGCTTTAATAAATTTAGATGAATTTAGGTTAACTATGAACAATTCAAAACGACAGATTTTCTGGGTAGTATTATTTTCCAGTTTCCATAACAACGACATATAATAAGTTTACATTTTGCCATTGATACAAAACTACATCACAAATTATTACAACACTGGTCGATCATTATTGCAACACATGCACGAAGAAAATCCTCAATAACTGGCCATTCGCAGTCAGTTTCTAGAATACCAAAAGACGGTCATGTAAACTGATGAATGATCGTCTACAAAGCAGCATGCCTTATTTTCTTCACTAACAGCCAACATCTGGACAACTGCTCTGAAAACTTCATTTAAACTGATGAACTTTCTCTAGCTACTCACATAAATCATTTGAAGCTGCCGAAGATAGACATAAGAATGTTTTCAGAAATCTTGAAACCTAATAAAGCATAATTATTACTTCAAAACAATTCTTATAAAATTCTACACATTTTAACTGCGTAATAAAGTGAAAGATAAATATAAAACACAGTGTAACGAATGTTAATTTCATTTTACTCGGATCTAACGATTGTTCTGGTAGCAATTTCCCTACAGTCATTTGATACATCCCCTTTTTTCGCAAACTTTTTGCCCCTACTAATTTCAACTTTAAATTCTTTAATCATTTTTGGTAAATTATTCACTATTTCTCTTGGTAATTTATTTCAATTCCTCAACCCTTTTCAAAAAAAAAAATAATAATAATAATCTTCCAACAACCTTTTGCCTGAAATCGAAGCCAATTTGTTATCAGGGTCATATTTTCGATTCAAAACACCTTTCATAATTCTGACACCAAAATCTTTTCACACCTCGTCAACGTTATACACCTTGTTCAATCCATTTATTTTCACCCTCCTCCTGTCTTCAAATGAATCCCATTCCAGCTCCTTTGTCATATCACTTACTGATTGTGTTCTGTGGTAATTTCCAGAGACAAATCTTGCAGCATGTCTCTGCGTACACGCCGATTTCTGTATAACCAAAACTTGATGTCCCATACTATATACTACGATATTGAAACAATGGCCGGACAAACATTTTGTAACCCAATTCTTTTACTTCTATAGTACATTATCTAATCACTCGCTCCAAGTGATAAGCCAATATACTGCACCATGACTTGACAAAGACATCGGGTCCAAACAAAACGTCCAGAACGTCAAGATGAAAATATAGGCACATAATAGTATCTTAGGCAAGCTGACCAGCGTTTTTTTGTGGCGGTTGGCTCGGATATTCCAAAGAAAATTAATATTATCCTCGCAAACCAAGTACGCGTACCAGTCAAATAAAACAACCGAACTGTGTGATAACCAAACCGAAACCCATTGCTGCGGATCCAGCGGAATTGTACGCCGATTTTGAAGATACACTTTGGCTAACTAGACTCGAAGAAGTGCATACACTTACACTTGCTCTCCGACATTTTAAAAGAGTCCTCCATCCCGGCGATAAAACATAACGTTCCCACAACCTTCGACAATTGACAGAATACAATTAAGGTAAGCAACTGGTTGGCTATTATTGTACCTCATACGAGTTTCACCGTTGTTGTAACGCAGCCATGTTCAAGATTTTTCCCATGTTAAATGTTAGTCAACTGAATACTACAGTAAGCGCCATGGTTCTACAGGAAATCAGAAGGGTGGCTGAGAAATTGAGATTAGATATTATTTGTATACAAGACCCTTACTCCTGGCAAGGCAAAATCACGCACATGCCTGTAAAATCACGAATATTCACAGAGGGCAATAACTCAATGGCAGCAAGAATAGTTTTAAATTAATAAATAAATAACAGATTTGATAAACACATGGCATGTGCTGGGAAAAGAGCAGCATGGGGAAGCTTCATAATGGTAAGCATGTATTTCCAGTACAGTGACGAGATCTTCCCATACCTAGATAGAATACGGCATATTGATGCAGCTCTGATAAATTATTCACTAGTTATTGCAGGGGACGTCAATGCAAAGTCCGCTCTTTGGCCCACCAAAAACACTGACAGGAGAGAGCAACTTCTAGAAGAACTATTAAGCGAATTGGGTCTAGAGGTTAGAAACCAAGCACATAATCCTAATACTTTTTACAACAGCGCTGGTGCAAGAACAAATATTGATGTATCAATTACAAACATTCATGCGGGAAATCTGCTTTGCAGTTGGAGAGTGCTTGACAATATGACAACAAGTGATCACAATTTGATTGTCTATGTACTGGGCAGAATGCAGACAGAAGAAAGCAGTGGCAACGGAAGCATTAAAACAGCATATAACATCAGGAGAGCTGCATGGAAAAGTTAAGGAATCTGATCACTCCACCAGATTTGCCAAAAAAACACTTCGATGTAGACAAAGCCGCGACAGAGTGAAACGGGAGATACCACTAAGAAAGATAGATCCCACTGACAAAATATGGAAAGAAAAACTTCAGAAACGACCACTAAACATGAGAAGAGCGAGAAGAACATATCAACGAAGCATGGTGGCAGCAGACAGAAATATCTTCCTCGAGTGCTGCAGGCAGAAGAGGCAGATTTTCAAAGACGCCATTAGAGAGACATAACAAAAATGCTGGGAAGCCTTAGTGGGAAAAACTTAAGAATAATACATGGCGAATTTCTTACAAAATAGCTGCAGGTAAAATCTGGCCTCCCACAATACTATCCACAGTAAAAAGAACAGATGGACGATTAACCACGAAATGAAGAGACTCAGCAAAGGAGTTATTGAAAGTTTAGCTTCCTGATGGCAACCCGGAAGAAGAAACAGAATAACAAGCTACACTGCGAAGGAACATGTGGTAGCTCTGCTGGAGTCAAGAGGAAGGAAGTAATATTACAGCTGAAGAACTAATAACCATGATAAACAAAATAAAAAAAGGAAAGGCTCCCGGTCCAGATGGAATTCCAGCCGAGGTCCTGCAGGAGTTAATCATAAAATTAAACCACGTCCTGTGCACACTCCTGAACGAATGCCTGTATCTGGGTAGAGTTCCGGGAATATGAAAAACAGTGAGGTGTCAATTCTAAAGAAAGAAGAGGACGAGGATCCTCTTCTACCAAAACCTTACTGGCCGATTTGTTTATTGATAGGTGCTGGGCAAAGTTGAAGAGAAGAATCTATGCAAAAAATTATGAATCCTAGTCAATATGCAGTTACATCAAGTTATTCCTTTGTTTAATGTTTGCTAATTCATTCAGTCTGTTCAACTTAGTCGTTTTGACATACTTTTTAATGTTGAATGCCTCGTGAGATTCATATTTTGCATAATACTGCTGGAGTGCAATAATGTTAGATATTCAGCTGCTCACATTGTTATTCATATATAGTCATATTTCAGTTTATAACTTATAATGTGTGTTAAGAAATTGCTCATTCATTCACTAAGCGTTAATAGACCTGTAAGCCATTGCAAGCTAGTTTACAATGTGTTACCTTTCATCGTAATTTAGCGAGTTGATATGGATTATATATGATAGGTGTTATTATTAAATATTTGTTAACTTTATTCATTGCACTGGTTAAGTAAACGAGTTATTTTAGATTATAAACGCTGGGAAATACTTGGTGAATTAGGAAAAGTAAGCGTTATGTTAAGATCTTTGTATTTCAACAACAAGTAGGATCAGATAGGAAGTAATTGTCCATCTCTACAGTGATATGTACCAGCATCACAGACACCAAATCCAGATTGAACATCGCACGCATCTCAAAGCCGTTGTAAAGAACAACAAGTGAGCAAAGAACATCATCCTGGTCAGAACCATGGAGGAGAAGTGACGTTAAATTTTTGAAGCAGGCTCTAAACTCTCGTGCATGCACAGTGGCGGCAGCGGCGATATTGTGATCGCCAAACAAATGTGATGTTTACATGGTGTTAGATGCTGTGATTATTTCATTTTGTAATGTGTATAAGTGTTTTATAATTACATCTTGTGTTGCATATGATTGCACAAAGAGGCAAGAGAGGAAAGAACCTGGAATATCATTTCATAGGTAAGTTGAATTCTAATTATCGTTGTTGAAGTGGGCGGTAGGAATTGCAAACTTCACTGCCTGTCTATAAATATATAGTCATAGCTCTCAATGTGATGACTTTGTTCTCAAATTTTTGTTGTTGTAGTGTAGAATATCAGCATACCTTGCTATTTTGCACTTAATAGACTAGCATTACTTTTTAACGAGTGTTGAAAATGAGATTTAAAGGGGTGTGTTTTACATTGCGGTTCAGTTAATTTAGTATTGCACTTTCTTTTGTCACGTTGCAGTTTATACTGACAATGTATGATGAAATTAAATGTGTTAAATTATGCTATGCAATCTAGGAATCTTGATGAAGCAAACGATGTTGTTACCGCAAATACAGTTTGCGATTCAAATACTCATGTGTGGATATGTCTACATAGTTTGATTCTGTACCGGCGATTTAATGGAGATTGTGGTTAGGTCTAAATGCAGTCTGTACCATAATGGTTTTGTTGTTCCATAAGGGTCAAAGAATTTATCTATTACTGTTAGTAATTTCATGAAAACCAAGTTAGTGACAAAACGTGTATAGCGATGGAAACTACTTCCACTTCCAACTATTCCCAATTAAGCTTATGATGTATGGTAACAAAATAACTATTTTTATTCTAGTGTAGGCCTCATTTCAACCTAACCACAAGTGGTAGTAAAAAAAAAAACTGAAATATCCATTCTGCATGTCCACCATGTAATTCATTGTGGCTTTGGCAGAATTAATTTTTGGTCCAGGCCGCATATTAACACAATCCCACTATATCCCGAAAACTAAGCAAGATATCGAAAAATTTTATCCTTTAATTTCGATTTGTCTCATCGTGTTACGTAAGAATGGATCATTAAATTTGACTTTTGCGAACTTTTTCTTCTTCATTTCAACTCAAGACACCTCACTTTTGATACAGTATATTTCGAGAACTAGGCGAGATATCGAAAATTTTTGTCCTTTATTTTTTATCTGTCTCGTCTTTTTAAATAAGAATCCGTCATCACATTTGACTTTGACCAATTTTTTTCTTCTGAATTTCAACCAAAAACACGTTTGAGACAGAATATCTCGAAAACTAAGCAGGATATATAAAAAAAATATTCTTCATTTTTTATTTGTCTCATCGAGTTACATAATAATCCATCACCAGATTGCGGCGTCATATTTATCCTAGAGTCCCCTTGAGGTTTTTGTACATATTCCCCATGTCTGTATGGAAGCGGCCATGCCCCCCCACTCCTCCTCCGCCCTGCTTTACTTCAATGCGTGGTGAAGGTCTCTTGCGTCGTCTCCATATATTTCCTTCCTCCATGGTCAGAACAGAGTAATAGAATGCACTGACTGAACAAAAGGAAAATAAAGTCTTTTATCTCTTTTTCAGCAACCATGGACCTTTAAGAAGTCACTACACATACTTCTAGTCTATGTTGGACACTGCAGAGAGACTACTTCTCCTTAGGGATACTTGTGCAAGCATCAGATACCAAGTGTACCTATGTTGCCACCTTAGCGATTTTGTTGCTAGAGTTAGTGAATTTTGAGGCTTGAAAGCGATATTCTTAAATATGTTATCGCTAAAAACAATTGATGATTTTTAGTGATATTCAACCTTGAAGAATTTCGAAAAACTTTATTGGAATTGGGGTAGATAATGTCTCTGTTATGACTCGGATATATAATGGCGTACATAATACAACGGAATATGACCTACCCAATACAAGAATGCTGCAGGAATAAAGACATTTCTGGAGTTATCTGATTTAGGCATATCTTATTACTTTCTCTCTCACATGCCAAAGTAGAAAGAATTTTCAGTACAATTAACATTCTTAAAAACAATTTGAGAAATATTATACCTGTAAATACTCGTGAAAGCATTCTTTTATAAGGAATCGGTTAAAAATTGTGAAAAAACTCATACAGTTATGACCTTCCGGCTGATGTGATTGCTGCAATTGGTAAAGATCTAAGACTGACGATTCATCTCATCCTTCCAAATCTGCAATGTTTGCAACTCGAACGATAGACCAAGACGATGAAGAAGAAATAGATTGAAGAAATCTGATGTTCATTTTTAATACAACGTTATGTTTAATTTAATGAAAATACTGATTATTAAAATATTTTTTATATTACTTACCTTGCCATTTTCCTTTATTTTATTTAGCGATTTCTAGCGAATCTTTCAGTTCTAAATATCCTGCAATCTAGTGAGTTCTGCGACCAGGTCTAGCGACTTTTGTTTTCATAGGGTAGCAACACTGGTCAAAAACCTAACCAAGTAACATTTGCCGTTATTTAATAATTTGTAATCAACATATCCGAATCAGAATTGCTGCAGCCAGTAACAAAGAAATTATATTTAAAAAATTTCTTTGTATTTAAAACTATCATCAACACCGAAGCAACAAGAAGACAATAAGATGCACCGATAGGAATGCCATCTTATTGCCAGGCCCAGCACTTCTAAAATTACCTTCATAGTATACACCTTGTACATTTTACAGTGATAGTGGCACATTCCTCCCCTCCCTTAATACACTAACAATCTAAAGGAACCTATTATGTGTCAGGGATTTAAATACAAGTCATATCGAGTAAACACCCTGCAAAGTGAGAGTAAACAGTAAAATGAAAATGAGGGTCTAATATTATATACATTATTCTATGTTTCTTATATGTCTTCTACAAGGGCCTAAAGGTGTTTGATTTAAGAGTAGACTCTTTGTTGGAGTACGGTTGCAATTAAGTCTTCACTGGTGAACCGCCGGATTGTGTTGTGGAAACTCAATATTTCGACGACATTGAAATTCTCTAAGTATAAACCTCATCTTGAATGCTGCTAATATCTAAGGTGATTAGCAAAGGATGTCAGATTTTGTGGTTCAATTCTAGATGGGAACACTGTGCCACAATCTCTTACCGTCTCACATGGTAAACACACAGATCACATGTAATATATGATGTCATTGTGACGTATTCAGTCTGCGCATACCAATACAGTAACAGCGATAGATATGATCTGAAAAATGGGTAGTTGCAATATCGTGCATCATGATTATGTTGCACTTTGGTCCAGGGTGCATTATAACCCAAACAGATATTTATAAAAAATAATTTTCTCAATAATCATTTAAGTTTATTTTGTAATGCAGCATGATGTCATATATATACCACGCGATCTGTGTGTTTACTACGTGTGGCGGTAAGAGATTGTAGTGGTATCACCAAATAGATATAACCAATTTTGGGTCTACTGGAGATCACGATTCTGCTACAACAAACATTAAATAATATCGCTGTAATACTGCTGTAGTAAGTCGCAACACGTATTATTTTCAAACAGTAAAACAGTTGTAGTACAATCTGGACCATTATTTTCAGCTGGATATTAGGTTGTGATGCAGCCTGGATCATCATGAAACCTTTAAATGTACTTTGGAGAGAATTTCTAGCGGAGTCTTGCGTTTGACCACTGAAGTATAATGATGTCAAGTCCAGGCGGAATCGCAATCTCCAGTAATCCCCCAATTTTGTTTTATCAAAATTAGACATCAGGAAAGGGAAATTTTCATTGTTCTTAGAAGCAATTTTAGCCCTATCAATATTTCCAATAGCACAAGTACAAGATCTTAATTCAAACCAATGAGACAAGTGCACATATACATAATTCCAGTTTTTAGTAACGATAATCATGCAATACCTTGTCAACTGATTAAATAGACGATACTCAAGCAGTTCAGGCAATGAAATTACGCTCACATGAAGTAAGCATTTTCAAAAAGGTAAATAAAAATGGCTGAATAAATAATTGCAGCATAAAATAAATATAATTGTTTCATCTTACCTTCCTGTTGAAGCTTTGTTGGTGTAAGTATGAAGATGGAGTTTGGTCATATCTTCAAATACATCGGAACAATATGTACAGACATACAAGGGAGCGCGCACTGCTGAGATATGACTGAACACATGTTCTGTTAGGCAACACCACGATAAAAAAGTCTGTGCACAAAATGAACATGAAAGTTCAAATAATAACGGTTCTCTAAATGTAGTTTTCTCGTTGCAGTGGAAATTGTGGGTACACGACGCTGAGTTTCTTAATAAGACACGACCACATTCTTGACATATGTGTAATAGTGTATTTACAGAGCTGTCGTGAGTGAAAACATGTCTTATTAGCACGTCTCGTGTGGATAAATGTTGTTCACATATGGCACATGTATACTGCGGTCGAGCGGTCACTGACATGATGCTGCTGTTGGATGTACTGGTACTGCTTCCATCAGATCTGAATGTAACTATCTCACCACATAGAGGCTTCTACACACACTATCAATAAACTGTACAAAGCAGTGAACAGATTTCTTTTGATGGATTTCAACTTTTGACCTGAAAAAAGTAAAAAGCATGCATTAAAAATCAGCATATAAATACGCTATTATATCATTTACATTACATCTAAAATGATAAAAATTGACACATCACTTCACAATTTATCATAGTCCCAATTAACATATCAGCTGTTCAAAATCCTACGATTTCCTTAAGCCTGTAAATCGTTATACCATTCACCCACTAGATTGTAGATAAATTCTAAATTTTATATGCTTCCGAACACGTTTCTTGTATTCAGTTTTCACTTTATTCTCTTCACTTATTAGTAACAACAGAAACCAACATAAGAGAACTTTTACACGATCATCACAAACAAATTTAAATTGAAAAAAAAAACAAAAATAATACTCTATTTTAACAAATACTTCACTGAGAAACATATCACTCCCAGTGCAAAACATTCAAAAAAAAAAATCGTCAGTAAAGTTTTGCTGGCACTATTCATGTGAATTCACCAGTTGAAACTTAATTGATAAAACAAAATTAATTTTCACTATTTTTGCAACTGCTTCTTTGTCACCGTCATTTTGTGTGTCAGAACTCGACTTTCACCTGTTCTTAAATAAAAGAAATAGGTAGGATGTTCAAGACTATCAATTTACTGCAAATGGTGACAATAACTTGATTCATTATAAACTGTTTATCAGATAATCATTAATGAGTAGACACACAACAGCTTGACAGAAATCAGGGAAAAGCACATAAAAGCACAAGACGTTCTGGTGAACAATTTTAATGTATTTAAATGTCTCACCTTCGTTTCCTGTATGTAAATATCTCCAATCAGATTCATTGTACCAAAACTAATGCTTAAAAAATGCCTAAGGGATAATATGTCGTGTAAACTATTCCAGTAAGCAATTGGAGTCCATATTGTTGGGAGATAGTAATAAAAAATGCATGAACTCTATGACTCCAAAGATACAAACCTACCACTTCTTTAACATGATGAGCTTCCTCTGTTTGGATATCACCTACTCCCCACGTTTTAGGATATGAATGTAAACTACTTCCTACCGCAAGCACACAATATTCAAAACACAGCTGTTAGCTAACGATATAATCACAAAGGTGCATGTTGGAAAGGAAACAACGCTTTCACGATTTCTGTTGACATTATTTTCCCGTCCACAAATATACCTAATATTTTACACATAGCCAAAAAAAAATGTAACTGCTGCAGTATGAAAATACAAGTAGAAGTTTACAGATTAATTCTAGATAAAATGGTAGTAAATAAGGTAATAACTATTGGAGTGGATGAGAAAGTAACTTGCTGGGTAGAAGAAGAAGAATTTTTTAAAGACAGAAAACTGAAAGTTAAGGTAGGAAATGCAGTATCAAAAGAAGTGGAAGTAAAAATTTGAATGCCATAGGGTAGCGTATTGGGACCATTACTATTCATTATTATAATGAATAATTGTATTGATTGTTTAATATCTGATTGTTTGCAGATGCCAAAATGCTATATAAAAGGATCAAAACGATAGAGGACTGTAAACCTTTGCAGGGTGTTATGGATAAGATATATAGTTGGGTTGGTAATCATGGTATGAAGATAAACACAAAGAAGAGTCAGCTTATTAGATACACAAATAAAAACGAAAGGTAATTATGAATCTAAGGCGGGGAATGAATTGCTTGCTGAAGAATTGAAACGTAAATATCTTGGCATTACATTTGATAACAAGCTTAACTGGGCAGGACACATAGGACAGGTGTTAGGAAAAGGTTTCAAAGTTCTGCACTTGTTGGAGAGAGTGATGAGGGGATGCACGGGAGAAGTAAAGGAATTGGGTTACTAAACTTTGGTCAGACCATTGCTCGAATATGGTAGTGTAGTATGGGACCGTCATTTTACGTATCAAATACAGGAGTTGGAGAGGGTGCAAAAAAGGGCTGCTAGATTTGTTTCTGGAAATTATCGCAGAATGCAATCAGTGACGGATATGATAAAGGAGCTGGAATGGGATTCATTGCAAGACAGGAGGAGGATGAGGAGGGTCATGGGGTGTACAGGGCGTATACTGGCGATGAGGCATGGAAAGAAAATGTAGTAGGTATGAAAAGTAGTTCATGGAAGGGAAAAGATGACCATGACCACAAGCTGTCACTCGATTTCAGGCACAAGGGTGTAGGAAGATTTTTTTTTTTTTTTTTTTTTTTTTAGGTAAGGCTTTCAGGGTTTGGAATGTGTTACCAAGGGAAATGATGAAAAACTTACCGAAAACGTTAAAAGAATTTAAAGTTAAAACTTGTAAATGGCAAATGTAGGTGGGTGCAGGATAGGGGGAAGTTGGGTGTGTAAGGAAATTGCCACCTGAGCGTGTGCTCCATTGCAATTAAATTAAATTGAATTAAAATTAAATAAACTGCAGTTTCTGCAAGTTAAGGTAATAGATACATATCACTGACTGCGATTGAATTTAAGACCTTATAATCAACACAAATCCTGAATTTTGTATCTCAATTCAATTTTCCCTTTGGCGTTTTGCAGGAGCTCGTACTTGGCCTAATAATTCCCTCTTTTATTTGTTAGTCAATGAATTCAATAAGTTGCCACGATGAAAGGGATTCATATTGGTTTTAGTATTTATGAGGGTGGCTATCTCCTGTTGAGATTCTATGTTTCACTAAATCTGCTGCAGGCAATTGAGTATTTGTTATATAATTATAATTACCGAATTTCATTAAATAGCTTTTCACTTCCCCCCTTTCTTTGCATTGTAGTGACTTGGCTGCCACCCCTTTGGGGATGACCTTCAAAGTCACTCTGTCCAGCCGAGCGGTGAGACGAGGACAGATTGCCATAGGGAGGCACGGATAAGCGTCTACATAGGAATCGAGTCTTGTGATAGGATTACTACTTGGCAAATCAGGGCTAATCATTTCTGAATATTTACATGTTTATTTACATCAGGTTTCTGAAGGCATGATATTGTACACATATTATTTACACATACATGGAATTTAGTTGTGAATAACAGTTACAATTACTATTACTGTCTGAACTAGTAAAACCGTTGCAGTGGCGCCTTGCTAACCACCACCAACATTATGGAAGTGAGGAGAGACAGAGTGAGCTTTTACATGGGTACCTCTAAACCAAACATGACAGGACTATTGCAATACGTTGAACTTTTGGCTAACAAACCCTATCCGTCTCATTTCCAACTCCTTCTCAGTAGAGCCTACCTTCTGGTTTGCTGTAAACCATCTCTTGGGCTGCAATGGCTCCGCTCCGAGGCCGGAGCCCGGTAACTTCTTTCGTCGATCCCGGCTGCACAATGCGACGATCAGCTCGACCGACAGACAGCCCTAGCTATCTGTGCTTTGGGTTTTACTAAGATAACCCCCACTCCACCCCAGCTCTTTGGAAAGGGTAACCTTGCCATCACCTAACTGCATTCGGTCATAGTGCCAGCTTGCGTTCTGGTTTCGGCGCTCGAATCGCTGACTTGTGTTCTACTTGCAGGTTCATGGGCGCCGGGAGGGGGTACAAGGGGGTGCTCTTGCACCCCCCTGCTATGAAAGAAAATACACAGAAAAAGATTAAGAAACAAAGATTTTATTATTAAATTCACTGTTTGAATAATGTCTTAAGCCGCCTAGGTTGTTGCCGAAATTTGTTCAACACCTTTTCAATAAATTCAGTACCTTTCCTTAGTTAATAAGAAATAGGTGTTATTTTTTTTCTGTCGTCAGTCTTTAGACTGGTTTGATGCAATCCTCCATCCCTTCCTATCCTGTGCTAATACTTATACCTTTTTTTTTAAATTATCTTGTTATTATTATATTATTTCTTTCGTCTTTGATTCTTATTAGTGATTAAGTATCTCATATTTTTCTAACCCTCAACACTTAAGCCACATTACTACTCCAGAGAAAACTTACCTCCAAAGCTCATTAATGAACAAACGTGACTGCAGGCATCAGTGCACTACATAAAGAATGTCTCGTTTTACTCTCACATTATCAGGACATCACAAACTGAATTAATCCTCATCATTTATTGAAATTTTTTGAGACTTCAAAAGTGGTTGACGTGTGAGTGACTCGATTGCAATGTAAATATAGTAGAAATGCCTCAATAAATAGGCACTTTACGGAGGATGCCACAGAATGGTTAATGGAAACAAATCATGTAGTGACTATTCCTGTGGCCATATCAGAACATTGATAATCTACAGTTGTCCGTGTTATTTTCACAGCTAAGAGCAATACAATGTTTCAGAAGATGATTCTGTACCACCAAACACTGCTACTGATACAAAACTGTCTCCTTAAGGTGACAGAACATAACCATGATTACGATCATGATCAAAGGATGCACACATCTTAGGGTTTGCGGTACTCTGTTCTCGGATTTAGGCTTAGAGGTATTACAATAAATACCAAAACTGCTATGTGGGGCTACATTTTTTAAGAGGTGAATCAGCTGCCTTATTCAGATGATCAAGGAATACCAACAATCATATGGAACTTCCACCATCCTCACATATTATCAATAATAAAAGTAAATAATTCTGAAATGTGAATTATTAATGGTTTTAAAAATTTTGAAACATGCTGGATTGGTTAATTTGTTAGTGGAGGGAACAGTGAAAGGTAAGAACTGAAGAGGAAGACAGATTAGAATACATGATGCAGATAATTGAGGATGTGGGTTGTAAGGTGTATGCAAAGGTTAGCACAAGATAGGAAGGGGTGGAGGATTTCATCGAACCAGCTGAAAGACTAATGACAGAAAAAAATCCTAAAATTCAGCTATTTAGCTTTATCTAAATCTGGAAGAAAACTGTGATTGTGTTGCTTAATATACATATTTAATGTAATAAGGAGCAAGAAGGAATTATAAATTAGGATATGGAACTGAACCACCGTTTACCTAAGATGCTGGTTTGTGGCGCAAATACAAATCATTTAGAAATGAATTTTTGAGCTTTTTATCAATTACAGAACATTATGGAAGGTGGGCACATAGGAGACATATATTTATCTGTAAATGTAGACACAGCTTTTCCCTTATCACATGTCTCACTTCTAAAATGATAAAGTCTTTTTACTGAAATGTTTTAAAGTATATTTGTTTTCATCCTGGCCCTCCTGCCTTCATCTGTGGTAAGTTACAGAGAACATAATATGCATTTATAAATTAGAATAGTCAACATGACAGATTAATCAGTGTTTAGAGTACTATGAATGTATATCTTAAGTGGAACAGGAACTGATACTGGATTCTCTCGATCGGTGTCTTCTAGCATAAGCTGAAAAAATATACATATAATTCAAGATGAGGAACTAAAACAACTGAAGATAATTTAAACGGAAAAGAAAGACAAAATACACCCAACACTCACCAAAGTTGAAGGTAGGAGGACAGCAGCAACACAAACAAAACAAAAAAACAATATTTCGACATACACGTAAGTCTTAATCATGTGAGAAGCAAGACATATGGCAGGGGGAAAGATGTGGTTCCATCCCAACCCGCCAAGATAATTTAGAGATAAAAATGCACAAAACCTCACACTGAAATGGTAACAATAATTTATAGTTAAAAATACAAAAACCCTAACTATGAAAACCACTGCCCCTAGGACAGCATCAGAAATTCACCAACACATAGAACATTTGAGCTGGAGCACTGTTGTCACGTAATCTCAACAATGCCAGACTGTAAGATTGCAGTACCTGAGGGAATAAGTTAAACCGCTAGTAAAATCACAATTGTTGCCCCTCATGGCTTTATGCCTTGTTGATGTCATCATTAGTGGCAGGACAGGACTGGCGAAAAGGGAGCATCCATAAACCACATAGCCCCACGTTGTTGATTCCAGAAGTTATTTTGTACTGTTTCCTCTTGTCACACTGCTGTAAATTACATACAGAGATAATTAAATGACCGGAATAAATATTCACAGGCTGGTACGTGTTCTGTACGTTATTTTAACTGTGACAAATAATATAAATGAAGAGCTATGTGGCCAGACTCGCAACCCCCCCCCCCCTTTCACCCCTCCCTCCACCTGCGCTGAGCCACGTAGTTTATGGATACTCCGAAAGGAACAAAAAAGGAATTAGGCCATCCTTTGTTTGAACGAAGCTTCCTGGCATTTCCCTGTAGTGCTTTGGGGAAACCACGGGAAACCCAAATCTGGATGGTGGGACGGGGATTGAAACCCGTGTCCTTCTGAATGCGAGGGTAGAGTGTTACTGCTCATCCACCATACATGGTGAAATCACAAAAGATGCAAGAGTTAACACAAATTACTTTAATTTTTACTTGGAAACTACCCATAAATTACACATCCAGATGGATAAATTATTTCTTAATTCAAGTAATGAAAAGTACATAAACTGTTGAAACATCTAGCCATTTGATTTAATAGAATTTAAAATCTATGTATAACCCAAAACACATGATTTGGTAAACATTTTACATCATATCCTTAATCTACCATACAGCAATCATGCTATGTAGTCTTCAGTACGCCGGAAAGTCTCCACGCACACAACAATTATGCTGTTTGGAGGAAGATACAACCCAGTATTTTAATAAGATACCTTATTGAGAAACATATCTCTACCAATGTCACAAACATAAATAATTCAACAGGAAAATTGTGCTAGCGCTTATTCTCAGCAATAAGAAGATATTCATGGGAAATCACTGAGTATGGCATACAGGATCAAGATATACTCCTTTCCTTCTTTCCATTTTTCCTGATTTTAATAATAATAATATTATTTAATTAAAATGCAATGGAGCGCATACTCTGGTGGCAATTTCCTTACACACCCATCTTCTCTCTTTCCTGCAACCACGTTTATGATAAATTATTCATCATTTCTCTTGGTAATTTATTCCAATCTCTGACACCCTTACCAAAATAAGAGAATCTTCCTACACCCTTGTACCTGAAATTGAGTGCCAGCTTGTGATCATGGTCATCTTTTCCCTTCCATGCCTTAATTTTAATTCTTACACCAATATCTTTCCATGCTTCATCACCAATATACACCCCGTACACTCCCATGACCATCTTCACCCTCCTCCTGTCTTCCAATGAATCCCATTCCAGCTCTTTTATCATATCTGTCACTGATTGCATTCTGTGATAATTTCCAAAAAGAAATCTAGCAGCCCTCCTTTGGAACCCTTCCAATTCCTATATTTGATACTCAAAATGTGGGTCCCATACTACACCACCACATTGATGCAATGATATGAACAATGTTTTATAACCCAATTCATTTACTTCTCTCGTACATCCCCTCATCGCCCTCTCCAACAGATGCAGAATTTGAAACCTTTTCCTACTACCTGTGATCTGCCCGGTTAAGCTTATTATCAAATGAAATGCCAAGATATTTAAATTTCAAGTCTTCAACAAGCAATTCCTTACCCATCTTACAATCATAATCAACCTTTCATTTTATATTTGTGTATCTAATAAGCTGACTCTTCTTTGCATTTATCTTCATCTCATGTTTACCATCCCAACTAGATATCCTGTCCAGATCACCCTGCAACTGTTTACAGTCCTCTACCGTTTTGTTGTAAAAGTAAACAAACTAATTTCTGATAGTAAACAATAAACACAATTATTCATTAGAATAATGAATAGCAATGGTCCCAATACGCTACCCTGCGGCACCCCCATTTTTACTTCCACTTCTTTTGATACTGCATTTCCTACCTTAACTTTCTGTTTTCTATGTTTTAACATTTTTTCTATCCTCCAAATCACTTTCCCATCCACTCCAATCACTTTTACCTTATTTACTACCATTTTATAGTTAACTCTGCCAAAAACTTTTGAAAGATTTAGTGCTACACTATCAATTTGGCCTCCCTTGCCGATTTCATGGGAAACATCTTCCATATATCCCACCAACTGAGATTCGCATGAATATCCTTGCCTAATACAAACCCCAGCCAGTCACTGACATTCTGCTGTGCAACATGTAATTAATAAATTTGGAGTATACTGTCATTATTTAACCTCATTGCTTGAGTTAGTAATGGCATATTGATAATCAGATAACAATAACTAAACTAAAAAAAAAATCTTGATAGAAATTACGGTACAGCATGTACAAAGTTATTGGCATTGCTGTGACGTATTTGATTATCTGTCACAAATACCACATAAAATGAATGTGTAAACCAGTAGATGAACAGAAATCTCTTATTCTTTAAATCGCAATGCAATTATTTCCAAATCAATTTAACACAGTGAAAAACTTTTGGTTTAAAAACAAACAAATTCAAGTGAACAATAAAACGTTTCAAAATCATACTCATGGTTTAATTAAAAGATTTTGATCACTCATATCATTATGGGGAAAAAAACACATTTAAATATGTGATGCTCATCACATATTTCAACTTATACAGGTTGATGAGAAAAAATTGTTCGTCAAACAAATAAACAACAACAAACTATTCCCAGTTCTAACAAGGCGATTGCAAGTAGCATAATGTTGTTGTGGTGGTAATAATCAGCAATGCATGAGCTGTACAACTCTAGGAACACAAAAAAGTAGGTACCCTACCTCTCGCTTAAAACAGACAGCATTTATTGTCTCCACATCGCCTCCTCTTGACGACTGGAGCTATGAATATACAATGTTTCTTGTAGCAAGCACACAACACATACGACGCATTACAAACAGCTGATGGCTTACGAATTTAATGCAAAGATTCTACATGCTGAAGAGGAGGCATTTCATTGATTTTTTGTCGATCATTGGGGAAAATAGTTAAATGCGTTCTAGTCATTTTATCAACGGATATAAGTTTATAAATTTTATTTTCGTTATCACTGGTTAAACCTGTATCAAAAATCCAGTACACACACTACGTCTCACTATTTTATTGGTACCTAATCATAACTTTTCATATTTAAACAAAACAATAAATTATTATTATTAATTTTAAGTCAGCTATAGGCCCGTGGCATTATCCTTCCCCATTTTTTTAGAGTTTACCCGAAATCGTACTTTAGAGTGTTCTTTGTTTCAGATCATTTACCGGCACTCAAATTTTTGATCCTGTTAACTACAAATGAAAGTTGTAAGAACGAAGACTTTCCCGGAGTATGACTGCAATGTAGTCTTCACGGGTGTGTTGTGAAAACACAATATTTTGACGACTAGCTCCGCCGTTTTCATCAGGCGTGGAGTCATCTGCACTGGTCTGCTGACCCATAGATACCGGTTTTCTATAGTGCGGATAGTTTCAACACATCTTGGGCAAGAAACCTCTGTCCAGATGCCACCATAGAGGGCTCCATATTCGTTTGGGCCGCAACGATGCAACCGCAAACCGTATTAAACACCTCACCGCCTCCCCTACTGGATCCAAGCATGCCCGACCGGATAAACCACCAAATCAATTAAAATCACGACGCATTTGCGGAAGCAGGGTAGAGGGGCGGCAAAAGCTGCCCAAAGTGCCCAGTGATGCCATGGGTTAACCATGGCGCCACAAGCCTCAGTTGTTTGTTAGTTTGTTTGATGGAGCCATCTCAGTATCTGTGGGTCAGCTGACCAGGTGTAGAGTCATCTGCACTAGATGACTCTACACCTGAAGAAGACGGCGGAGCCAGCCGTTGAAATATCGTGTTTTCACAACACAATCCGGTGGTACACCCGTGAAGATTTCATTACAAACGAAAGCTTTCTCAGTTCAATAAGCATTAGATCAAGTACGTTTCCATTATCATCTTTTAAATTGCAAAAATTATAACTCATCGCCAACTTAGGTCTTGTAAATTCAAGGCGCTGTCTTCATCCTCCTCCTGTCTTCCAATATCCCCCAACGCGGCTGCTTTATCACATTAGTTACTGATTGTGTTTTGCGATAATTTCCACTTACAACATTAACTGCCTTTCTTTACACTCCGTCCAGTTAGTATATCTGAAACCATAATCAACCAATGGTCCGAAAAGATTAATTGAAGAATAATTTTTGGTAATAAATTCTTCTATCAGAAAGTTTTCATCAAGATTTTCCGAGTTTTAACAGATTTTTTTTTATGTTTCCTGATATGACTGCAGTTTATATAGAAACTTGGCTGGGAACTGATGACATTGAAATGCATGTTACTGACTTTCAGTCCAGTTCAGAATAAACTCAAATTACGAGAAGATTTGAAAATATTTGAAACAGAACGTTATCCGCCATTATAAGAAATAATATCAATAGTAAAATTATGGAAAGTAGGGACTGAATTGGAGATATGTACAAGTGTCTAAAGAAGCTGATGTTTGGTGTTTTGACCTTCTTTTCCTCAGCCTAGCCGTGCTAGTAATTACTTTCGCAAACGAAAAACATTAAAGACTTGCATAGAAACCGCTTGACAGGCGACTCGGGTACAGCTGGCATTCTGTTAAAAGTAACAAAGAGTGAACCTGTTACAACTACTTAGTACAGTTACTATGATTTTAGCAGGGTGACGTGTCGAATTACAGGCAGCTGTATGTCTACCATAACTTTCGCGCTGCACTTTAATGATGGATACTCAAGAGAAAAATCGAAACAGAAGATTTTTTTATCTCGTTTAGTTCTCGAGATATCGACTGCGCCACATAAACTAGACAATTTGAAAAAAAAAAAACTTATCACAAGTTTTGCATACTTTGCAGTCTTTCCTACAATATATGAAGTAGGCGCGACCTAACAGGCTCGGTTAGACTAGTGGTCTGCAACTTTTCCTACTCGCGGCACACCTCACCGGGTCTCATTACTTGAAAGTTTTATCAGAGTATACAGTCCGCTAACATGTAAAAAAAGATACCTAAAAACAGCGGTTTCATAACATCAATAAACAGGCAGTTTTATATTACTATTACGGTAAATAATTGTACACATACCTTCAGTGTAACACTTCGTCGAATGAAATACTGAAGTCGTTAGCCTTGATGTTTATTGCAACATAGAGCAATTGGTCACAAGGAAAATACATCTGCCACTCCACGCGACGTAATGCCAGCAAACTAGGATGTGTTGTAGTAATTATCCTGCGACATGTGGAAGACGAGAATCTTGGCTGGGACTGCGGACCGATCGATATCGACCTGAGGCCGAACTTGTCGCTCCTACAGATCAGACACGAATGGGGAAAGTTGCAGGATGTTAGCTGCAAGGTGACCTTAGCTACGCGTGCGATTCTGACGCGCCTAAGATTTCTGCTGAGCTAATGGCAGTATTTCTGATCAGCGTTTTACCGCACGTACGACTTCACCCAGATTCGACAAATAAAATGCAAGATTTTAATATAGTAAAAATTCGTCCCTTACATTGTTTTTCGAATAGATAATTTTTAAATAATCACTTTCCTACGTCCATTTTACGGTATAGATTTTTGCAAGGTTACACTCACGAATCCTGCAGCCCATATTACATTTTGGACACACACCAAAATGTCTTACGACAGCTTCCTTGCTTTGATAATTTATCTGCACATTAATCAATACTTTCAGTTAAAAGAAACATTTATTGACTTCTCTAAACGATTTACAATTATACTTTTTAAGATTGTAAAAGAAATCTTCACAAATCAGACTCGACTTATCAATATGTTCTTTCCATAACAACCAACAAAACAAAACAAAAATTTATTAATTGGGAGATAATCTTTTGCCTGTGACATAATTCACAGTTATAAACAACGTCCATGGTTGTTATCAGACAACACCAAGGCAGAAACGGAATTTGATCTGATCATTGACATTTTCGCTAAGCACTAATTGGCGCTCTAAAAACACAGAGGCCAGTGTTAAGCTGGGACTTCTAATAATTCTCGAAAAATAACAGGATTTCAGTCACGAATAGGCAAAGAATTGAACTGATTAGGAGAATTATATATATAATTCCATGATAGTTCTATAGAGCACACAATTTATTACAATTTGAAATTATAAATATATTTCCAAAAATGAGTAAATGGCCTTATTCAAAACTATAATTGAGATTTAAAATCAAACAACGAAAAATATTATGTAACAGAAAAGAAAAAAAAGAAAAGCAAACGAAATATTCACCAGAAGCGCATGAACAGACAAAATCGCAACAAATATCAACTATAGTACCAAACCTACTACTATTTTATCAACAAGGAAGTTTAATTAATTTTCATTTTGCTCTAAATGCTACATTATTGCCTAAACATTTTCCACCAATACCACCTTGACAGGATAACAAGCTGGGAAGGTCAACATAAAATGATGATAAATCCCAACAAGAATCAAGCGATTAGCCAAGCAGATTAGAAACCAAACACTGACTATTAGTATTGGCTGGAGAAGGAATTGTTTATTGAAACAGGGCTTGGAGGGTGAGCGGTAATACTTTTGCATCGCATTTGGTAGGACGCAGGTTCCATTTTTCACGATTTCCCAAAATCACTGGACGCAAATGCTGGGAAAGGGATCATTTACAAGCCTGAGGCTGAATTCCTTCTATTTTCTTGCCCTCAGTTCTTTTCTGCCTCAAATAACCACAACATTGAGGCAGCACAAGCTAAAAGTAAAAAAGCCTTCTTGACTATATCAAGCATAAGTACCTAGGCATAACATTTGATGATAAACTCAACATGTATATCATATTAGGGAGGAATTAAGGAGAGGTTGATTGATTTAAATAAATTTTAATTTTAGATTTACACCTTGCTGACACTGAGAACATTAGAGGCAGAAAATAATTCATATAAAGTAGGGGAGGAATGTGGCCATGGCATTCTTGAAGGAACCATCCCAGCTTTTGCCTGAAGAGATTTGGGGTAACTATGAAAAGCCCAAATCTGAACGGCCAGATGAGGATTCACACTAGGCTCCTCCAGAATGTGATGCACAGACATTACTACTTACCCACCATACTGTGTGAAGAGATTTGAAAGTTCTTCATTTTTCGGAATATAGCAGAGAAATATGGGGATTTGGTTACAAAATAGACAATTGCTTAGTAACCTTTCTTTGATTTTGGTATTATACTTTGTTGCATCGAGGTAATTAGCAGTTGGAAAGGACTGGGAACAAGGAATGGGAAGGAAGTTGGCCTTAGCTTTTTTTCAAGAAAGAATCGTGGTGATTGCCTTGAGTGTTTGGGGAAACCATGGAAACCCAAATCTGGATGCCCACTCAGGGATTTGAACCCATGTCATCCAGAATGCGCAGTCACAGCATTACTGCTCAGCCCACACACTTGGAATCTGAAAATCACTGTGCAGTGTAAGATATATAATTGTCAAATGTACAAGAAGGAAATGCTCAAACAAAGGAATACTACATTTGTTTGTGCAAATTACCACACTACACAATAAGTAATTAATACGAGCAAGCCACTGGGGTTGGATGCATTAGAAGAAAGGAGTAAAAAGCAAAGAATGTAGAGAGTGTCAAAGGTGTATTGGTGATCAGGTTTGGAAATTCATTGTAGAAATAAATTATGGAAACTATGTAAAGAGAAAGAAACATCTATAATTATAAGCTATAACTGATTAACAGGCAGATATGAATCAGAAAATTTTCTTTTTTAAGCAAATTGTCAAATAGAAAAAACTGCCATGGAAAATAATTAACAACTTACCACAAAAATAAAATAATTAAACATATGGACAAAGAAGAAAATAGGTGTACTCTAATTTTTACTTGCTTTGTAGCCAATAAATCAAATTACAAAAGAACCTTTAACCATTATTAGACTGGACGAACGAATTTGTACAAAATTAATCACCTGGTAGCCATTTCACTGAATAAATTATGCTTTGTGCCCTGATATAAATAAGTCCAATTGATATTATTTCAACAAAAAATTCATACAAACAGCATTTGAACACAATATACCCAAGACCAATAGTCAAACTGTTATCTACATATTACAGAATTAGAAAAAACTAATAAAAATAATTAAACATTTGTTAAAAGCAGCTCAATTTTATGATTGAAGTTATGCTCCATTTCCCGACTATAATCATACAACATTTCATAAGCTATTATCCTGAAAGTTATTTAGGAAAACCCTATTTACAATCATGAATAGTAATACAGAAACTTGTGATACCATACCCAAAAAAATTATTTAGCACAATTTTCCCAAACAAACACATTCTCACAACAAGAGTTTATATTAACAGCATTGAGATCACAGAAAGGCATATATAATTTTTAAAATATCTCTCAATCCACAGTTCTTTAAACCACATGTACTATTAGACGATTATTAATTTTACCACATATGATATCTTAAGTAATGGTCTCAATGTTCTATTTAAATTTTTAGAGACTTTAAGGTTACCAGAAATGCTTAAATATCTTTCACTAAATTTCTAAGCAAATAACAGTTCATACCAATAAACACACTTGTAGAAAATGAGACATCTAGAATAAGCAAACTTACTTCTCAAAATTCTACAAGCTATTTTTATTGATCCATAAGGCAATCAAAACAATACAAAAATTTACTACAGCAATAATTCCTCTACCAAACAAATGGTTATTACTAAATTATTTTTACATACAAGGTCTGTCCCAAAAGTAAGTAGAATAAATCCACGAAAAACAATTTATTGTATATCAAAGTACAAATTACTAAAATTCTTCAAAATAGCACCCTTGTGCACCGACACACCGTTGCCAGCGCCTCTGCTAGTGGCGGTACGCCTCCTGGAAGGCTTCGACTGGAACCTCGTTCAGGCATCTTGTCACGGCCTCTTTGACGTTATCCAGCGTTCCAAAATGGTTGCCTTTTAAGCTCCTTTCTATTCTTGGGAACAAAAAGAAGTCTGCCGGAGCCAGATAGGGACTGTAGGGCGCTTGGGGCAGCATTGCCACCTTGTGCTTGGGTAGGTACTCGGTCACGATGGAGGCGGTGTGGGGTGGCGCGTTGTCGCGGTGCAGTCTCCAGTTGGCAAAGATCTCCTTCGGACACATTGCACTCTCTTCTGCAGCTTTTCGAGAACTTCCAACTAAAACTTACTGCTCACTGTCTGACCCTGAGGCACAACCTCTTTGTGGACAATACCTTTTGAGTCGAAAAAGACAATGAGCATCACCTTTACCCGGGACTTGCTCATCCTTGCCTTCTTCGGTCGCTTCACAAGCAAATGAAGATTCAATAGATTTTTTTCTTCTATGGGCTATAGGATCACTAGACCTACAAAATGATTGGCCAGAAATTTTACAAGCAAATAAGCTTAATTAATTCTCCGACAGCATGCATGTGTACCTAGAAACCTCCAAAGCATATGGTCTTTAACATTAATAAATTTTCTGTCGGCAGTTAGCCCACTAGACTTGGTAAACGATTTTTCACAATCTTCACAAGTATAGCTGTTTACTTGAATGAATTCTTCTATGCCGTGTAAGGTGACCAAACTGAACAAACAATTTTCCACAAACGTCGCAACCAAATTGGCGTTCACTTAAATGAATTCTTCTATGATATCTGAGTCGATAAGAATGTGTAAACGATTTTCCACAAACTTCACAAGTAAATGGTTGTTCACTCGAATGGAGTTTTCTATGGCTTATGAGGCCCCTAGATTGGGTAAAAGATTTTCCACATACTTCACAGGAAAACTGCCGTTTACCTGAATGGATTGCCTTATGGTCTATAAGGCTATTAGACTGTGAAAATAATTTTCCACAAAGGTCACAAGCATATGGCCGTTCACCTGAGTGGATTCTTCTGTGGCTAGTAAGGCCACTAGACTGACAAAAAGTTTTCCCACACACTTCACACTTAAATGGCCGTTCACCAGAATGAAGTCTTGTATGGACCTTAAGGTGACTAGAATGTGAAAACGATTTTCCACAAACTTCGCAAATATACGGCCGTTCAACTGCATGAATTCTTCTATGGACTATAAGGTTACAAGATTGAGAAAACGATTTTCCACAAACTTGACATTTAAAAGGCTTTTCACCAGAGTGAACTCTTCTATGTCGTGTCAGTTGGCGAGTCTGGACAAACGATTTGCCACAAACTTCACATAAAAAAGGCCGTTCACTTGAATTATATCTTCCATGGTCTTTAGGGTAAGTAGAATCAGTAAACAACACAGATTTCTGTACATGTGTGTAACTTTTGTTTGGATCCACATGTATACACCTAAAAGAAAAATAAATTACTACACAACCAATTACAGAAATCTTATTTAAAAGTCAAAAAAATAAATTATTGTAACATTTTTGAAACAGTTATATTTCCAGTAAGTGGAAATTTGATATTCAGTAATGAAAAAGCTGGGACATAAAACACAGGTTTTTCATATTCTAAATAGCAGCCTGGAGGTTTAGTGGAGATCGAAAGGTCTCTGGTTAGAATCTCTGCTCAGTGGGGATTTTCAAAGAAACTTATTGTGACCAACAATCGCAGAGCTTGCTGTGTAATATGAAGCACACCAGAATGGTTCCTTGGTTGGGATTCCATTTTAAACTGTAAAATCCTATACCTGGTAGAATTACTGGGTTAGTAAAAGTGGCTACAATTAGGGCAGATTGTGCATCTGATAAGAAACTCTATCACCTGGTTATTATGACCACATGAATTTACTTCATATAGTAAATCTGAAAACAGATGCCTTATTTAAAACTATAGTGCATACTGCTTAATTCTTAGTTGTTAGCTTCCAGAAGAATTGAATGTCAATCCTAGTCTAGACATTGGTCAATTGGTGTTCTTTCAGTATATGAAGGTTGAAAAAATGTGGATTATTTGCAAAGAGTCACAGACCATGACACTACTTTGTTTCTAGAAATAATCTCAGCTTCTATTGCACTGCCACTGATATGATAAACCAGTTTTTCAGTAAATAGAAACTTTTATAGTTCGAGAATGATAGTAGTTAAAGATACTGAGTGACACATTATTGAAAAATGAAGCAAGAGAATTTCCTTTTGCCTTATTACCAGAAAATATATCAAACATGGCTAACGTTACAACAACCAACATCAAATTCATTAAAACAACAGCATATATACTTCTTTTTAATTGTTATTCATAGGATAACACATAACTTATAATTGGCTTAAAGTGATTACAATCAGTTAAATGTAACTCCAGAATTAGTGTAAAACTTTGGCACAAGAAATTAATGTCTTATAGATTTTTAATAAAATGGATGCTGCACAAATATAAAATAACAATTCCTCTTATTACCCTCTCTGTGATGATCTAATAGTGTATTTATGAAGCTGCAGTTTCATCTCATCTTTAAATACTTCAGAGCACTGTGTGCAAATATATAAAGGGGCAGAAACAGCTGAAACGTGGTAGAAGACGTGTTTCGTTAGAGAGCACCAAGATAAAAATGTCTGTGCACAGAATGCACAGGCAAGGTCTGATAATGAGGGTGCTTTCAACAAGGATCTGAAACAAATAGAGAAAAGAATTTTAGTTTGATTACTGCAAAACATGGATTAAAATTAATAGACAACTACATCAACATAGCATACATCATGTCACATGAAATATTAAAGCAATAAAAATTCTAAAATATTGATGTAAATCAATATAACACTTTTTTTTCATAGTAGCAGACAAGGCACTCATAACCACAACAGTCTCAATTGTAATATGCAGTTTCAGGTAGAAATCACTTTTTTGGAAATGTTAAGAGCATCCCCAATTTTAGAGGATTCCTTTTGGCACCTTGAGATGCCAGAAAATGGCCATCACTAAGTTTCTGACCAGAGGACACCCACAAGGCTCGATTTGCGAACCAGTATGATGGGACACTCGAATAGAAACAGCATACATATTCTTCAGACAAAACTGGCACTGGTACGGTTAAGTAGTGCACTTGTGTGTGAACTTTTGTTGTCCCTGGCAGGGAATTATGGAACAAAAAATGAGATTAATAGCATTATAGTATTTTTCAATCTTAGTGAGAGGTATAGTTATGTTAGAATGAGTTTGGTACCTCTTAAAGAAAGCTATGTCAGAACCCAATATAAGGACTGAATTTAAACCTATTTGCAGAAATCCAAAATGCATGTATTTAAGTTCCTGATTGGATATGCATTTAAATTTTTAAACCCAATATGAGAAGACAACAGGAAGAGCAATGGGTAACATTAATGAAAATACTAGTGTCAATCAAAAATATTTAATATTTCAAGCCAAGTAATAAGGGAAAACTGAGAGTAGCTGGTGAAGGTTAACCCAATGCCCTAACATTCAGGTTTGGTCCCCCCACAGCCATTTCGATTTTAGTTTTCTATTTTTTTCCGTAATCACTTCAGGCAAATGATGGGATAGTTCCTTCAAAAATCTGATCACCATATTCCTTTCTTATCCCTAGTACTTTCCCACCTCTAATGACATTGAAAATTAATATATAATATTAACATATCAAGTTCTAATGAATGAAATCAAAACTATCCATCAAGATCATGCTGACAAAGAATTCGTTAATACAACATTAATATAATTTCTCTCTCAGTAATGTTCATAGAATAATCATATTAAGTAATTCCAAAAGAGATTTATAGACTGATCCTTATATTAAATTATTTTAAAATAGAATTCATTTTTTCTGTTGAAAATTGTGTTTCCAATTCTATGTACAAGACAAACACAAAAAAAATTCAGTGTTTAAGAAATATCAAAATGCATTGTGGGTTGGTTGCAATGGGAATGTATTGAAGTGGTCCATTTTCTGTAGGACATGCAGTTCCTTTTATATATGTGAGTTTGGGTGTAAGTTTAAATGATTTTTTGGAGTGTGACAGTTGATGTAAGCAGGTACATTTGAGTTGGTGAGCGCTTATGTGTATGTTTACATATGCTGGTGGATGTTGGTCCATGCAAGTTGATGCGTGAAAGCAAACTAGAGACTGAATATGTTTTTTGTAAGTATCCGTGGATGTCTGAATGAATATGGTTTGGTGATTTGAATGGTTGGTGTGGATGACTATGTATATATAGTCATGACACACATCATAGCAGACAAAATGATTTGGACAGAACATTTGGACTATGTAATTCTGTAGTGCATTCTAATGTCCTGGAGGCTATGGAGTCAGAGTTACTCAACAGATGAACACTTCAGTGCATTAAACCACTGAGGCATCAGGCCATTCTGTAAAAATTGAATAATTATGAAACATAGGGGAATTCATTTATTAAAAGATCCATATAAGAGCAGATTAGCCTAATACAATCCTAAAGGTAAGACATGGCATTAAACTACAAAGGGGTGGATGGAAATCATTTTTCATCTTCCCAATACATGCATCCTTGAGCAACATGTGGTCACAAAACTGAGAGCATGAAAAATTTGATTGACAACTATTACACTGAAAATAAAATGTTTTCTTATGAGCAGGAAATGATCCAGACAATTCCAGACTTCAGTCACCATTCACCATATCATTATTTAGCATGAAAAATATTATTAAATTATAATTGAACTGATGATATTATTTTAAATAATTGGGCAGAGCACATTGGGCAGGTGGTAGGAAAATGTTACAAAATCCTTCATTTACTGGAGAGGGTGATGAGAGGATGTACCAGAGAAGTTAGGGAGTTGGGTTACAAAACTTTGGTCAGATCATTGGTTGAATATGGTGGCGCAGTTTGGGACTCACGTTTTGGTTATAAAATACAGAAGTTGGAAGGTGTTCAAAGAAGAGCAGCTAGATTTGTTTGTGGAAATTATCGCAGGACCCTATCAGTAACTGATATGATAAGGGAGCTGGGTTGGGACTCATTGGAGGAAAGGAGGAGGGTGAAGAGAGTTCTGGCAATACACAGGGCACATGTTGGTGATGGGGCTTGGAGGGATATTGGTCAAAGAATTAGGAATAGTGCATGGAAGGGGAAAGGTGACCATTACCAAATGCTTGTGCTTAATTTCATGCATAAGGGAGTGGGGAAATTTTCTTTTGTTAGTGAGGATGTGAGGGATTTGAACGGATTACCAAGTGTAGTGATGAAAATTTTTCGAAAAACGCTTAATGAATTTAGAATTAAAATTTGTTAATCATAATAATAAATGGGGGAGGAATTTAATATTACAATTATAAGATTTTTCAATATATATAGAAGAGGTAAATGGATGATGGGAAGTTTCCACCAGTGTATTAGCTCCATCGCAATTAAAAATTAATAATCAAAAATGGTAATAAATGAAAGCAATAATGGCAATTGAGTATTTTAAAAAAGTAGGAATGCTTATGAAATACAGGTTTTCATATAAAAAATCAAAAATCATCTACCATAACGAAAATTATAATGCACACCACTCAATTCTTAATATCAGACATCATTGATCTTCAATAGAAGTCTAGGAACCAAGCATTTGATGTTCTATTAGTTTGTCACACTCATAAAACATAAATAATTCACATACACCAAGTTACTGTTTGTTTCTACCAATAATCCTCTAATGGCAACAATAATACTGAATTTGGTTTTGAAAATCTACTTTTCCATAAGTAGGAGTATTTACAGTTGAAACACGCTAGTTACCCAGACTATTTTACCATGACTGCCAAACAAATGTATATTAAAAATATATACAAGGGAAGCTGCTTTTGTATCAAAATCTACTGCAGAAGTGCTCTTAATTAATAACAGTACATATATTACAATAAACCTAATATTTACTAAGTTTGGGAACCACCAGACATGTTAATAATGAATTTCAATCTACTGCATATATGCTGAAAGGTACACATCATGTGTGTCTGTGGTACAGTAATTGCTTCAAATGTGCCCTGGTTTTGGATATATTCACATACAAAGAAACAAAAAAATCAAATACTCTATAAGTACTACAATTATTTCCAGATACTTTTAACTGTGCGAAAAAATAATGTAATAATGGACACTTCCCTGATATGTGCTTGCAATGAAATCATCTTGGGTGTATGGTCGAATTATGTTGTAGACTTCATAATATTATGACCTGGGTTCAAACCACTGCAGTATCAAATAATTTTATTTATTTTTATCTTAAGAAGTTGTCAAGCATAATTTTTTTATTTCATTTCAACTTCGTTTAAATAATTTTACCAAGTGAAATAATATGTAAAACAAATCATATTACCTAAATCACACCGTCATTTTTTCCAGAAAATATCTTTTGAAAATCAGAAAATTATAAAGCCAACATATTATCAAATAGACCACGCTGCCCATCAAGAGTATGTGGCAATAACTGTAGTACTTGCAGAGCAATTGGACGTTTGTTTTGCTTTTTTGCATGTGAATATCTCAAAAATTAGGGAATATTTGAAGAAACGACTGTGTATCTTTCAACATATATGCAGGAGATTGAAAAACATTATTAGCATGTCTGATGGTCTCCAAGTAAGACAATTGCCTATTTACTTATTTGCAATTGTTGCAAATATCTTGTCATTTGCTTAAACTGATGATGGTCAGGTACACATAACTCTAGTTTTAGTGCAAAACTTCTGCTTACAAGACACAAATACTTTTTTTTTTTTAATCTGAAATCAAAAAGCCTTAATCACAAATATTAAATAGCCACTACTTATGTTACCTTCTTTGTGAAGTTTTGTTATTATAATTATGAATCTCCAGTTTCATCTCATCTTCAAATACTTCAGAGCTGTGTGCAGAAATATATAACGGAGCAGAAACAGCTGAGACATGGTAGAAGACGTGTTTTGTCAGAGAGCACCAAGATAAAAATGTCTGTGCACAGAATGCACAGGCTAGTTCCAAAAAAGATGGTGCTTTAAACGTGGATCTATAAAAAAATAGAGACAAGAATTCTAGTTTGCATACTAAAAATAAAAAATGATTAAAATTAATAGACAAATATGCTAACATGTCACATGAAATATGATTAAAGCATTAACAATTCAGAGATCAATATGCCATTTTTTTACAACAGCTCATTTGCAACTCATAATGCATGACTCTATTCCAATATGCAGCATCAGACAGAAAGTAACTATGTTTGCCTAGGGCATTTAAAATAGAAGATTCTATGCAGCACTCAAAATTACAGGAACCTGGAGGGAATGAGCCTAAATCAATATGGATTTCAAATCAGCAGATAGACAGAGGCTGCCATATACTGTTCTATGGAAATACCAACAAAAAGTTATCACTTTTTTGGACATTTTGAGAATATATAATATTTTATTGGATTTCTGTTGGCACCTTCTAATACCCAAAAATGGACAACACTAAGCTTCTGATCAGAGGATACCCACAAGACTTGATTTGTGATCTAGTACGCTGGGATCAAGGACTGGAAACAGCATAAAGATACTTCAAAGAACAGCAACATAGTACTTAGCGAGGGTTGTAGTTATGTTAGTTTGATATCTCACAAAGAGAGCTACATCAATATAATGCATGAAACTAAAACAATTTGAAAAAATTCATACTGCAGGTTCTTAAGCTCTTGGTGTGTGGAGCATTTAAATTTTGAAGTTAAATGCGAGAAGACAACAGGTAGAGTGATGGTTATTGTGAATAAAAATAATAAGTGTTAATCAGAAAATATTTATTATCTGAATCCATATAATAAGGGAAAACTGCGAATTGTGGGTGAGCAGTAACACTCTGGCCTAGTGTACAGGAGGAAACAGATCTGAATCCCCATGCACCTATCTAAATTTCGGTTTACTATGGTTTTGCAAAATAATGCCAGGAAAAAGGCAGAATAGTTCCTTCAGACATGCCATTGCCCAATTCTTCTCATTCCTTGCCCCAAGGCATTTCCCGCCTCTAATGACTTCGACATTGATGAGATGTAAGAGCCTAAGAAAAAATGGAGGCATAATATCCATATTTGCCTATTATGTCCCCAGAAACTTTATCACAACATTTACTTTATAGGATCTTTGACAGAATTACCACATTAAGTAACTCCACCTTTCTCTAAAATAACCACTATATCTCAAATCCAGAATTAACTATTATTATTTCCCTAAATTAGGTTTTGTTCTAAATCGAATTTGGTAAACAAAAACATAAACAAATTATTTTTAAATAGAATTCATTATATGTCTTGCAAAGTTGTGTTTCAAATAGTACGTAATAGTCAGACTTGAAAAATATTTCAAGTAAAGAAATATTGAAATACATTGTATATTGGTTGGAATTGACACATGTTGAAATGGTCAGTGTTGTATTGGACATGCAGTTCCTTCCCTGCATGTGAGTTTGGATGCATGTTTGAGTGATCTCTTAGAGTATAATTAACTGTTGATTTATGCAGGTACGTATGAGTCACTGGGTGCTTATGTGTATATAGAATTATTTTGAAGGATGTCTGCCCATACAAGTTAAGGCATGTAGGCAAGCTAGACACCAAATGTGTTCGCTATAAGTGTCTGGATGTCTGAATGTGTGTGGTTTGGTGAGTTGGGTGGTTTTTGTGGATGCCTTTGTGTATACCAGTGAGAGTAAGCCTATAGCTGTGACATTGTTATGCTAGCAGCCTGAATGACAAAAGAATATTTAGACTACGAAATTCAGTAGTGAATTTTAATTGCTTGGATTGTTTGGAGATAGTTTCTAAACAGATGCACAATCTGAGCCACTGAGAGATACAGCTGCTCTATGAAAAATAGAATAAGGACGAAATATAGGTGAATTCAGTAATTAAATGGTCGATATCAGAAGCAAATTAATTTCAAATCTGAACCTAAGACAAAACATTAAGCTACAAAGTGGTGGATGGAAATAGTTCATCATCTCCCCAGTATATACATACTCATGCAAAGTAAGGTCATTAAAAAAAGAACATGAGAAATTTGAATGACAACCATTACATTTGCATTTATAGACTACCCAAGTTATGCACACCTGATTGTTGCACAATTTTTCTAAATCTGTTGGTGATGAAGCAATCACAGTTTCTGAAAAACATATTATAAAGGAGATGTTTGTTGCCAATGGTTTCCACCCTGATATTATATTGCAGCATATGATGCTCAAACTTCATCTTCTGCTTCAGCACTAACAGAAGAAACCAGCAGACCAACTATGTTAAACTATATCCAGGTGGTGACAGATAACTTGTTGCCTTCCAAAAAAATTACCCATCCGGTATACAGGGCATCCAGGAAGATGTTGGATGTACTTTTCAAGGTAAAAGATGAGAGGGTGAAATTAAAGATATAATTAAAGGTATATACCAAACACACTGCAGGTGAGGCCAGGCATATATCAGCAAACCAAAATGCATCGTCAAGGAATGGCTGAATGGAGATATAATGCATTTAAAAAATAATGACCTCAGAAAATCAGCAGTTGCACTATATTCAGTTGAGAGTGCATGCTATTTCATTCAATGGCAACAAAGTATTAGCTCAAGAAAGCAGATGGTGTTCCACGCAGATCAGAGAAACATTAATATTACAAAAAAGCTCTATAGTACAAACATGGATATTAGGAATTTGCCCCATGCAAACCACCTGCACTGGCAGAGGGAACAAGTGTGATGTCACCTCTGGCAGTTTGCGCACACTTCAGAGAGATATTTATAGTGTTCCACACATTGCATTGCTCTGAAGAAAGACACAGCTACATGGCTAAAATTTCACACTTGAAAAATTGACACAGCTGTACCCAGAGAACCAAGCAAACAAGCTTTATATTTGTCCTACATTTAGTTTGGATGACACACACACACACACATGACTAATTCTGAAAACTCCTTCTCCACAGATTTTCAAATAGAACTGTTATATTGTATGACAACTTTGAATAAATGATTAACTTTAAAAAAAAATACATAAAAGCCAAATAAGAGTTCTTTTCAAAACAAGACCAAGTCTCATGACTGCTTGATGATAAGTTATGAGATCTTTTTCTGAGCCAAGTATTCACTAAGCTTTCTATAACAGAATAGTTTATCACATTCATTGAAAATAAAATAAAAATCAGGTGACTTGGTGTAAGAAAATATTGCCTCTTGTGTATTTCTAAAATTGATAAAGCACTGCAGGCAACAAATTTTTGTAGGTAGAAGTTTTACAATCTATTTTCCTGAAATATGACATGAAATATGTCAGTAAACGAGATTGTGAAACTTCTACCTATATTTAAATATATTGACTGTGGTAGTTTATCAATTTTACAAATACACAAAAGGCAAAATTTTCCTCGTACCTCTTTCAGGCTTCAAATATCTTAGAATAAATAATATATTTTATGACATTCTCAGCTACAATATAGCAGGACAGGTGATATTTCTATGGAAGGAAAGATAATATACACCGTCCACTCACCACAGTTGCAGGGATGATGTAACAGCAATAGAAAAAAAATGCACAAACACATAAAACACAACATTTAGAGCTATGTCCTTGTTCAAATAAGCTTTAAACTGGGATACTCTGTTTCTATTACGTACAAGTAAGATCCCACACATTCCTTAGAACTTATAGAAATAATTTGCCATGGCCTTTTCATAATAATAGATTGAAATTAGATATTTTTCCAAATATAAATATTTTTCACCTAATTGAGTATTTGCACTGGAAAGCCAATACACTCGTCTTCTCACGGATAGTATGTAAGTGGTATTCTCCAGTATGTTTGCTTGATATGTGGCACGTTTTTGGGCTGAGATGGCGAGGATTGCTGCAGCCTTCACAGCAGAAAAACTGCGAGCAATCCACACAACATGCAGGAAAATCGCACGGCAATATTGTAGTCATGACCTCTGGGTAATAATAGGCACACTGTGAGAGCATGTTTTATAGCAGGGTTTCCGAACTTACTGCTCCACATAACCTTTCAAATTTACTAGCCATTAGCGAACACCCTTTAAAAAAAAAAAAAAAAAAAAAAAAAAAAGGGAATTTGTTTAAAAATTAATACAGTCACAAAGATCAATATGTATTAATTAATGCAACAGAAGAATTTATTTATAGTTACAAGTTTAGTCAATTTTAGGAGCACATTTGTTCAATTTTAATCTCAATTAAGCATCAGTTCAATTCTTATATTTCGTATTTATCATAACCATGTGTGAAAACAGATTCTGACATAAGTAAGTTGTCACAAAGGGCAAAAGGAAATTTACCACTTTGTCCGAGAGCTCTGGATATCCTTCCTGTCTTGCCACACAAATATCAGTTAAAGACATCTTTTTAAAATTAACCTCAAGCGTCAGATCTGAGCACATTTCCAGCAGCAATTCATATTGATTAGTGATTAAACCAGAATTTATGGTTTTGATTGTGACCACAAATGAGTCTCGAATCCGGTCTCTAACATTACCAATATCATGAAAGTACATTTACTGAGAAATATGAACAGAAATTTCATCTTTCACATCAGCCTCCAATGATAAAGTGTTAGGTACAACAAATTCATGCAGAAGAGGAAAACATTCAACAATATTTTATACTTACCAGCTTTTATTACACCAGATACAATCACCCTAATTAAACAATCAGAAGCTGCTTGCTTTTCAATAGTGTGAAGGAAGGAATTTAAAATTACCAAGGGAAGTGATGAATAATCTGTGGAGTGATTAATCGCACATGCACCAACATGTGTGTTGCATAAAAGAGAGACCCAGACAGCTGCCATAACCTAAATCTTGTTGTGAACCCCCTATGATCAACTGCAATCATCTAGGGGTTCGCATATCCCACTTTCAGACGCCCTGATTAATAGCCAGTGGGAGGGGGTGATAGCAAAATCTAGCTCCTTAAAACTGGAACTACATGGTTGAGGGTGGTTGCCCCTAAGAAAAAATTCTTGAACCTGCAGGCTACATATTTTGTGATTGGGTGGCCCTACAATTAATTTCTTTCCTTAAAAAAAAAAAAAGAAAGAAATAGAGTGATAGTAAACAAACAAAGTAAAAAACATGGGAATCAGAAATTTATAATGAGAAAGTAAGATGGGATTAACAATTATGGACAATGCATAACAAGGCTAAATGATTAGGTACATAACATCAACTATTTGATGAGCCATTAAATATCAAATACCAGTAAGCCTAGGAAAATAAGGTGGTAGAATAATAATTGCACATACATACATAAAAAGTGCACATGTATTAAATGATTTGTTTATACTAAATGCAATAAAATTTTCCAGCATCATACCATTTAACTGACAAAATCTACTAAACCTAAGGAATCTGCCCTTTCTGTGCTTATGACTGTCATTGACATCAGAGTCATTAAAGACAGGAAAGCATTGGTGGCAAGGCATGGTAAGACCAGTGTTACCACTCACCCACCATACTGTTTCTTCCATGAGTCACAAAGAAAATATTTTCTCTTCTTCTTGGCTATAACTGTTTGCATATATGATAAAAGTAAATTAGTCTGCAACAAGAGATGCGAGTTAAATTATTTTATGATACTATAAAATTAAATTACTTAGTTTCATTTGCACCCAGAAAAACATAAAACTGTTTAATATCTGATACCTGTTGTGCTAGTATTTAATTTTATCAGCAACAGGTAAATTATTTACAACGAAAATAATAATAATAATAACGTTTGTTAGGTAGAATGATCTACGTTTCAGACTACCGGTAAATAATAAGTCTTGATCAGATCTAAAAGTAACAAAAATTTCTACAACAGCAGCTTATTGTTTAATAACAAGGAAACACCTTACCTATCAGGAACAGGGTCCATTTCTGAACTCTCTTGTTCAGCATCATCCAGCATATTCTGAAAAAACAAAAAAAAGGAAATAATGAGAAAGACAATATAATATACACATAAACTAGGAATATAATTTAAAGGAAGGAAAATCAAAAACATTTATGCAGGAAATGCAACAATAAAAATATGAAAATTTCTTTAAAAAAAAAGAAGCTACTGATCCTTATTATCTGGTGACATTTAACCAAACATAAATTCAACAAAAAAAACATCAAATACTCAAGTACCAAATACTTTGTAAATTAAAATTTTATTTGGTTTCACCTAAACATAATGGTCTAACAAAAGGAAAATAATTCTATGAAGGACTACAAGAAAACTCTCACAGCCTGCTCACATAGCAAATTTAATTTATAAAAGGCGCTGCAAAATTATCATACGTATTATGAGAATAAATTCTTTTATGTTATATGTAAACAAACATCCTAGATAATATAAACAGGTTAATTTTTTTTTATAACTTCAGATCTTGCTTACAATGTGATTATTAGAGTTAGGAGAGAATTGTAATTATGGAATAAAGAAAATGATAATAGAATATTTGAAGTAATGTTCTTGTATTAATCTGAAGATAGAAAACCAAAATCTGCATGGCAGGGCCTAGAATACACCAAACATCATATTGTATAATTGCCCTAACATTACTGCTCGCCCAGGATCACTCAATTTATTTAGAAATTTTCAGTTAACAGTTTGTGTACTTTTGATACTTTATATATGAAAGAAGTAGGAGATATATTTACCAAATACATCTGAATAAATGGAAGACAATTTACAAGCACTGAGATTTTTTCACTCGTTGATACAATTGGGGCTGTGAAAGGATTGAGGACAATGAATGGAAAGGAACTGAGCCTTGCAATTTTTAAGGAATCAAAACGAGATTCACTTGAAATAATTTTCAGAAATTGTGGAAAACTGAAATCTCTAGTCTGGCCAAGATCAGACCAAGAATCAAACACATAGTATACAAACTGGCAGGCCTGAGTGTTAACCTTCACATAGTCAAAGCAGACCTTCTACGAGGTTGAAGGTCAGTGCTGGCGATTGCAATAAATCCAATCTGCAGCAGGAATCAAACACAAAACTTCACTTTCGACCAAAAAAAAAAGCAAACTACTACTACACTATGATAATTGAGACTTTCCCGGCATAGTGATGCAGTGAATTCTTCATGGGAGTTCAGTCCGACAGGGATTCACCACGCCAAATGTTGCTTAACTGGGTCACCGTCAACTGAGGGTACCAATATTATGGACTGCATATGGAACCATACACTGTCACCCATCCAGGTACTCAATGAAATGGCTCCCCGGACATGTTAACATTCCTGTCACATGAAAACTGCAGAGGAAACTCTACTTGTCAGGAAAAACAATAAGAAACTCATATAGATGACACTAACTCCATTTTTGAACCATTACTATGAAAGTAAATATAGAGCTCTATGTTTGATATATATACTGACAATCAATGGCCTATCGAGAGTTAACTCAATCTTTAGTGTAGATAGTGATATCCCAACCAGGTCAAATCGGTGTAATCTTTACAAGATCGTGGTGAGATGTTATAATACAAACTCAGTGATTCCTATGCCTATGCAAACACAATATTATGTTAAACAGTATACAGAATTTTAAGGAGAAAAACTGATTTTTTTATTAAAAAAAAAAAAAAAAAAAAAAAAAAAAAAAAGATAGAGTTGAAGTTAATATTATCAATGAGTCATTCAAAGACTGATAAGAATACCTAGTTTGACTACAGATCTGTTTATGCCTGTCCGTTGTAAGTTGTCAATATATATTCATGTCTCACAGCTGCAGCAATGACAGTAATGTGAGCTGACACAACTTAATGTAAACCACCACTGAGGCTGCAAGTGGTGAAACAAAATGTTCTCATCATGAGACGGAATCTATCAATAAAACTTACGCCTTGGTCTATGATTATGTGTCAATTGCAGTAAGGAATAGCACATTCCTTTTTACAATTCACCCATATGATACAAAAGAACTTCTATATTGTATAATTGTATCCATTTCAACAGAAATATTTGAGTAATGATTTTTTACCTTATTATCTTCAGTTAGTACTAACAAGTAACTAAAGAGCAGGAATTTTACGGGACCTCAACAACTATGTTACTTAGAGGGAAATATATGTCAGTGCTTTGAAACATATGCACAATACTTCAAGGAAAAACACCCCCACCTAATGCAACATAGGGGAATAATTTATCAGTAGACTCGTGCAGGAAAATTCTTTTAAAAGCATGTGGATACTAACAAATGTAAAATCTATATGTATAGCTTAGACTGAAAAGTGAAACCTTTCCAATTTTGTGCCCGTCATACACAAAAATGTTTCAATCAGTCACATTCCGTTAACTAGTAAATATAAACCACAGTTTATAAACTTCATATTTGACCGAAAATGGAAAGCAAGATACTCAGGAAAACAGCTTTCAGACAACTACAAATAGTCGTTCCTCAATAGCTTTGAACATATTCCGATAATCCAAAAACACAGACAAAAACACTGATAGCAGACACAGTACAACACAAACATCGTAAACGGTATTTCAGTTATAAGTTCCTGTGCCTGTAATACTTTTCATATAAAAAATAAATTAGGGCAGAAATTGCTACGAAAAAGGACTTGTTTGTTCAGTTTCGTTCGCCGATTTATTACAGTTAAACACTAACAAACATCGTTTAGTTCCTGTAAATACATTTGCTCATATTTTGTTCAGATGATCAAACATAACATATTTATTATTTATTTATTTATTTTCAAATAGCCTATGGCTAAAATATATAGCTATATACAATTACAATTCATACATCATATTAAACATAAAACAGAAAAAAATATATATATAAACAAAGTGTTAATTTCAATGAACTCCTTCATGAGAAAATATTACAATCTCTTTCCTCTAACCATTTAACCAGCTTTTCTCTAAAACTTGCAACAGTTTTGGTCCTTTTCATTTCATCAGGTAATTTGTTAAATATGTTTAAACCTTTGTGCAACACTGTTTTCTGTGCTTTACTACTTTTATTATAAGTCAAACGGAAATGATTTGCCTGCCTTGTCTTATAATTATGTACATCATAAAGGTATCGTGAACATCATGTGGTCAACTCATACAGTCTAATGAGCAAAATGTGCTAATTCACAATTCTTACCAACCAAAGCGAACAGCAGGCGAGTGAAAGGTGTTTCCCGCTGTTAAGCTGTGCTGTAAGACTCCGTAAGAAGCTTTAAGCTGTAAACCTACCTCTTCCATTATATACACAGCATTTATCGGCTCCATATGACCTCCTTCCGTCGTCTTGAGAGAGCAAAACGCAATATAACTTCACAGCAAAATAAACGACTTTCCACGTGAACAGCTGATAGGTACTGCTACAAAGATACTTAAAGTTCTAGAGTAACAATTCCACTCCCAATTTCTGCTACTCAATAATTAAAATCATTTTTGTCTAAAATCTAAATTGTTGCTAGCCTTTCCATAATTCCGTCGACACATATAAAAATTACGGATACGTCAATTTATTTTATAAGTAATCCACGCCAATGGAAACGTCAGTAAAGGTGTAGATTTGTGAAAATCCAAGATCCGTGTTACATTTCAATATATTTATCCAGTTTCTTTATATTTAACGTTTCTCAGTCTAATAAGAAAAAAGTTTGCGAATTTACTTTTAATTACGATGAACCATAACCCCAACTGGTAATTTTAATTACTAGTTGAATGAACATGCCAATGCAACTGTTTAGTTTATTTATTGCTGCGTCGTACGCGTTTCACCTCTCATCGAGGCATCATCAGCGACGAATCTGTGTTACAGTTTTTATATACAGTTTTATATACATTTTTATCCTATTATTACAAATTGTGAGCATATTTTTTATGAAATATTTTTATAGCTAATGGTTAGTTACTATTTACATTTTTTAGTGTGGTAATTTTAATGTTCCCTGAATCTGTACATTCGAATTTTTTTTATTGTTTGAATTAATTTGAGTTGTATTGATTTTGCTTGCTACAGTGGTGATTGCAATACACCATCCAATTATCTTTTTTACATTGTTATATCTTGAATACTATCTTATATACTTTGAGGGTTACGAATTTAATACCCTTCGGCCTTTTAGTAAACTATTCAACGCTTCCCCTGGTAATTCAATACAATCCCTGATGTTGTACCTACAAAACAAAACGTTCCCAATCCCTGACATTTTATCTACAAAACGATATGTTCCCAATCTATTATGCACGACATTGAGCGACAGTTCAAAGTCGAGTGCCCATGGTTGTCATTTCGTTTCCATGTACTACTCGCAATTGTTCGAGCTTATCCATCCAATCTCCATCACCAACAAACGCCTTAATCATCCTCCTGTTTACCAATGACTCCCAACCCTGCTCTTTTATCACATCAGTTACTGATTGCGTCTGGTGTTAGTTTCCACAATCAAATTTAACTGATTTCTTCTGCACGCGCTCCAACACCTGTATTTGACACTCCAAGTCTGAATCTCAAACTATGCCACCATATTCAAACAATTGTCCGACCAAAGTTTTGTAACCAAATTGCCTCGCTTCTCTGATGCACCCCTTACAACCTTCACCAACAAAATACGGAATTATTAATGGCAAACGAGGTGCCTAAGACGGGTTTAATGAAAATATTGTTGATGCAGGAGATCACTGACTGATGCATCCAAAAATTTCTACAGTTATTTTAAAAAATTGTAATGAGCTTACCCACACAATTAGAAATCAGAATAAATTTAAATTCATCCTAAATTTATAGTGCAGGTGTACATTTGACTTTGGATAAGTCATTTTGATGATTAGATGTTACATATTATTATGAGATGATGGGACATATACATGATTGATAATACAATGACAAAACAAGTGTGCATGAAGAGAATTTAACAATACAATAGTTGATGAAAACAAAATTTTAAGAAATAATAAAATCCATTTTTTATGAGTCCATATATTCACTAATAAAGTAAAAACTGTACCTCATTAGAAATGCCTTTAGTTTTATTTTAAATGAGCTACAGGAAGTATTTTTTACTTCTTCTGGTATTTTATTATAGAGTGTTATTCCCGAATTTAAAATACTTTTTTAATATGTAATAGTCCTGCAAAATGTTTTGTGGATGTCTGAATGTCCTCTAGTGAGGTAATTATGTACCATATAATTTTTTAATTATTGTTTCTTAGGAGGTACTCCTTTGTGAAAGAAACTATTTCATAGATGTAGAGACATGGAACATTTAGAATGGCGAGGTTTATGCCTTTTTAGCAATCATATAGTTCTCATTTCACTTTTCTTGCATCCTAAATATATCAGTGCTTTGTGATGAGCTACCCCAGAAAATAATTCCATATCTGACCAGTGAGTGGAAATGAGCGTAGTATACTTGCATTACTGGACTAATACTAGTGGTATCCCTAAGAATTCTTAGTCCGTAGCACACTGTAGACACTCTTTTAGCTAATTTGCTTATGTGAACATCCCATTTCATGTTCTGTTGTACCCATAATCTCAAGAATTTGGTTTCATTTACATTTTTTAGAACTGTTTCACTTGTGTTTACTTCAATATTGTTTTTGTTAGCAGACTGAGGTAGACAAAAATTCAAACACACTGTTTTTTCCTCATTCAAGATTAGATTATTTGCATCAAACCAGTTTTTCAACTCACTCATGGTTTCATTTGCTGTTAATTCTGAATATTTAATGTTTGAGGAGGTGAATAAAACACTTGTGTCATCTGCAAACTGAACTGTATCTTTTGGATCGATATTCTTAGTTAGATCATCTATCTAATTAGAAACAAAATAGGCCCTAACACCAAACCTTGGGGTACACCATACTTAACAAACTGTTCATCTGAGGTAAACTTTTCCCTTGTACAATCAAGGAACCAAAAAAGCTAAAAATCCACATGGTACTGGTGTTAATAATAATGCTACAGAAGTCTTAAAGATAGTAGGACGGGACAGTATACCTTATCTTGAAACGTTAATTAAATTGAGTCCCAATACTTGCTGCTTATCATATGACTGGAATATTGCGATAGTAGTACCGGTCCGTAATGGACGGGTAACAAATAGATTAGAAAATTACATGCCAACAAGCACTTCTTTCCCCACCTTATAATCGTGATCAACCTTTAGTTTTTTATCTAACATGCTGACTCTTCTTTGCATTTATCTTCATCCCATGTTTACCAACCCAACTAGATATCCTGTCTAGATCACCCTGTAACTGTTTACAGTCCTCTATCATTTTGATTCTTTTATACAGCATTATGTCATCTGCAAACAATCTAATTTCAGATATTAACAATCAACACAGTTATTCATTAGAATGAATAGCAATGGTCCTAATACGGTACCCTGTGACCCTTAATTCCACTTCTTTTGATACCGCATTTCCTACTTTCTGTTTTCTACCTTTTAAAAAAATTTCTATTCAGTAAATCACTTCATCCACTCCAATAGTTTTTAGCTTATTTATTACCATTTTATGGGTCACTCTGTCAAAAGCCTTTCAAAAATCTAGTGCTACACTATCAATTTGGCCTCCCTTTTCCATTTCATCTGAAATATCTTGTATGTATCCTACTAACTGAGATTCATACGAATATCCTTGCCTAAAGCCATGTTGCCGACTTGAAAACAATTTACTTTCCTCACATACATTTCTGATGTGGTTGCATATTAATATCTCCATTAATTTACCTACCACTGACGTCAAACTGATTGGCCTATAGTTTTCAATGCTGTTTGTCACCCCTCCTTTGTGGACCGGTACTACTATCGCACTTTTCCAGTCACGTGGTAAACAACAAGTATCCAGACTAAATTTAACTAATATTTCCAGGTAAGGTACAATATCCCATCCTACTATATTTAAGACATCTGTAGTAATATTATCAACACTGGCCCCTTTACGCTTTTTAGATTCCTTAGATCCTTCATGATATCTTCATATTTAATTTCAAATTTTCTAATCTGCTCCCCTCAAACTGTGTGGATTGGCTCGTTTCCAGATTTAACCCCTTTTTTTAAATCTTCCGTTACTTCTTGTCAATCCTTATCTATAATTGTCTCAATACCCTTCTTCCCCTCAGTTTACTGACATAGCTATAGAAATTTCTAGATACATCAGTCAGAGGTCCCCCTGCATCAATAATATTCTTCATAAACTCATCCATAGCCTGTTTCTTTGTCATTATTAATTCCTTTGTTAGTTGTTTATGACCTCCCTACTATATATATATATAAGTGATTAGCTGACTGCTTCACCAAGGATATCATCTGCCGGGCATTTTCAGCTATATTTACAATACCTGTCACTGAGACCAAAGTTACATTGATGGTTGATGTATTTTACCACAGTGATAATAAAGATTGTCTATTCGTATTTATGATAATAATTTCATTAGGAAATTAGATCGCCTGTCTGTCAGAAAATCGATGGATGAATTCGGTGACAATCTATATCTACATCTACATCTATACTCTGCAAATCACAAATACTGTGGGTGGCAGAGGGTGCTAAGCACCAATCCCAATTCTGTGCATTCCAATCCCGAACAGAACGAGGAAAGAAGGAATACATAAATGAATCAGTACGACATCTTATTTCTCGAATCTTATCCCTCCTGTCATTGCGACCTAAATAGGTTGGCGGAAGAAGTATTTCGTTGCACTCGTAACTTAAAGATTTTCGCATATTCTCCAACAAATTCAAACGAAAACGACGTCGTCTGTCCGCCAAACAATCCCCGCCCAATCCGCGTATCAGCTCTGTGACACTTACGTAAGGACTGTAACTAGCAGTCACGAATCGAGCAGCTCTCCTCTGTACTTTCTCTAACGCGTCAATCAATCCCTTGCGATACGAATCCGTAAGAGGCTCTATCAAGCGTTCAGAAACACGAGTAGCTTTCCTTCGAATACTCACACACTTACAGGGAGATTGGCCGCATGAAACTGACAGCAGTGTCACGGAGACAGGTGCATGCATAATGTAAAGACCCTTCTGATCTAGTTAGCATAATATAACTTTTGGGCGAATTACATCAACAAGTTCGTTGCTGTTATGAAATTATCTCCAAACGGTCGCCAAAACTTTGTACCATCGTGGTTCGAGAATCATTTCGTTGGATCTCTTCTATTTCAGTGCATAATGTAATAAACATGTATCACCTCCATATACGTTCTTTACGCTGTGGTTCGGCGTCTGGCAGTTATTCCAAGGAATTCAGCCACTAACTCGGGTGGCAAACAGTTCTCCGTACCTGACTGTGTGGAGGATGGACGTGTACGGGTATGGAGACAATATTATGAATTCATGGACCCTGTATGTCCGCAGGGGACTTTTCAAGCTGATGGAGGCTCTGTAATGGTGTGTGGCGTGTGCAGTTGGAGGGACACGGGACCCCTGATACGTCTAGATACGACTCTGACAGGTGAAACGTACGTACGCATCCTGGCTGATCACCTGCATCCATTCATGTGCATTGTGCATTCCGACGGAATTGGGCAATTCCAGCAGGACAATGCGACACCCCAAACGTCCAGAATTGCTACAGAGTGGCTCCAGGAACACTCTTCTGAGTTTAAACACCTCCGCTGGCCACCAAACTCCCCAGACATGAACATTATTGAGAATACCTGGGATGCCTTGCAACGTGCCGTTCAGAAGAGATCTCCACCCCCTCGTACTCTTACGGATTTATGGACAGCCCTGCAGGATGCATGGTGTGAATTCCCTCCAGCACTACTTCACACATCAGTCGAGTCCATGCCACGTCGTGTTGAGGCACTTCTGCGTGCTCGCGGGGGCCCTACACGATATTAGGCAGGTGTACCAGTTTCTTTGGCTCTTCAGACATTAGTCGAGTCCATGCCACGTCGTGTTGAGGCACTTCTGCGTGCTCGCGGGGGCCCTACACGATATTAGGCAGGTGGACCAGTTTCTTTGGCTCTTCAGACATTAGTCTAGTCCATGCCACGTCGTGTTGCGGCACTTCTGCGTGGTCGCGGGGGCCCTACACGATATTAGGCAGGTGGACCAGTTTCTTCGGCTCTTCACACATTAGTCGAGTCCATGCCAAGTCGTGTTGCGGCACTTCTGCGTGCTCGTGGGGGCCCCACACGATATTACGCAGGTGTACCAGTTTCTTTGGCTCTTCAGACATTAGTCTAGTCCATCCCACGTCGTGTTGCGGCACTTCTGCGTGGTCGCGGGGGCCCTACACGATATTAGGCAGGTGTACCAGTTTCTTTGGCTCTTCAGAAATTAGTCGAGTCCTTGCCACGTCGTGTTGCGGCACTTCTGCGTGCTCGCCGGGGCCCTACACGATATTAGGCAGGTGTACCAGTTTCTTTGGCTCTTCAGACATTAGTCGAGTCCATGCCACGTCGTGTTGCGGCACTTCTGCGTGCTCGCGGGGGCCCTACACGATATTAGGCAGGTGTACCAGTTTCTTTGGCTCTTCAGACATTAGTCGAGTCCATGCCACGTCGTGTTGCGGCACTTCTGCGTGCTCGCGGGGGCCCTACACGATATTAGGCAGGTGTACCAGTTTCTTTGGCTCTTGAGTGTATTTCACGCTATGAGTGCCTCAGAAAGTGTTGAGACCTTATAATTGTTAAGGCCAATACATTTAGTTGTTAGTATAACGTACTAAACCATAACAATTTTGGTAATGTTAGGTAGTTCAACTTTTAATAATAAAGGCCCTTTTACAGTAGCGGTCAGCTCAGCTCAGGTCAAAATCACTATACACGAAATCCAAGGGGAGCATTCACACTACGCTGTCCGCTCAGGTCAGGGCTAGGCAGGTCAAACTGAAGATCAACAACGGTCAAGACCAGAGCTGAGCTGAGCTAACCGCTAGTGTGAACCAGCAACGGTCAGGTCAGGTCAGATCAAACGGGCGGCGAACGTCGGAAAACTATGCTCGTAAGTAATAAATAAAAAATAAATGTTTTAACGGTATGTTATTCCTGTTTATTATAAAGACGGAAAACGTTAAGATAAAATCAAATATTATTACACATTTTAGTACTGCCAAGTTACAGATCCTTTTTCCGAAATTAAAAAAAATATTGTGAATTTATTTTTGAATCAAAGGTTTCTGTACCAGCGTTAGCACACAAACAAAGCATATTTGTAAAACAGGGTTTCTCTAGCTCATTCTAAAATTCACTTTCTACTTGGCTTGAAATTTTATCTTTCCGTAAATAATTGTGCCGAATTCATGTTGCTAAAATTATGTTACCAATTAATCCTGGCGCAGAATTAATTTTCTAAAATAAATTCGAAATTTTTGAGCCCTAAAATTTCAAAAGCATTTCCCCCTAATCGTATCGCAGGGCATAGCCGGGTAGTTAGTATTTTTTATTCTCTTAATCTGTTTGCGCTTGAAACTCTGGATGCACCCAGAACCATCCTCTTTTTTGATCTTGACGTATTTTTAGGTTCTTGATCCAAAATCATTGCGATTTAATTGACGTTGGGGTAGAAAACGGCATTGTTCACTATGAGCAACTGAAATGAACTGGCCTCGTCTACGACTTGATCTGGCCTGACCTGACCGCTAGTGTGAATGCTATCCTGGATCGTGAGGTGACCAGAGCTGAGCTGACCGCTAGTGTGAATGGGCCTTAATCGTTAAATGTCTTTCAGTTTCTAAGATTTGTGATTCTTTTGTGTTACAAATAATGCTATAGACGCTTTGGATGTTTTATTGAGTACTATTTGCTCACGTTTGTAATGTCCAGCCTCTGCTGTCATTGATTTTCCGTCACCACTCCATTTGTGAGATATTTCATCCAGCCGTTTTGGAAGACAGGGAAGGTTGGCAAATTCCTGCTGGCAACCTGTTGTCGGCGAGGTTTCTTTGTTTGACGCAGGTAGAGATGCCACTCCCGGAGGCGGTGGGTGAGAGTGGTCAAGCTGTCGCGGGCACTTGGGGGCTGGACCCCGTAGAGTCCGCATGTGTGTGTGTACGCGGACTTTTCAAAGAAACGTGGAGGACGCGTTTTTGTCATGACATCATTTGTCGTGCTGTTTTTCGTCATGTGCTGCCAAGAATGAACCCATCTAGTTGGTGGATGGCATTGAAAGGTGTTTCATCATTGTGAAGGAAATATCGAGGTTACCGACAGCTTACTCCATAACGATAAGTGATAAATTCATATAAACATTTACCCAGTATTCGCCCAAACTGATGGAGTTTCGTGCTCTCCCTAGCCGGGAACAATTTGTTTATTATCTGTCAGTTTCTGTTCTTTTTCTTTGCTGGCTGAGTTCAATTTTTTGTGTAATCTTAAACAAACATGTATTTCTTTGTGTTTTATTTTATAAATGTACTCTTTTCTTTTAATTCCGCACTCGTGTTGTCCTTTTGTAATTAGAGGGTGTAATTTAAATTTAAGCCTGTTTTTTTTTGCAATTAAAAACAAATATTAAAACAACATGTTTTTTAATAATTAAAATCTTGCATCTCATGCACGTAAATGTTTTCTCGGCATAACGAACCGAGACATTTCACGTTGTAAATGGCCTGGGGAATTATATTATGTACGACAGTCATTTCACAAGTCACAGTCAACGCATAAAGTGATGGAAGGGACGACTTATTTAACAAGACAGGACAGTAACCATCTTTATTTAATAGTCTCCAGTTGTGCGGATGCGGTGTAAGACTTCACTCGACGATTCCGAGGCTCATTTCATGATGAAGGATTTTTCTGTTGTTGTTTACTTCTTTCGCCTTAGTAGATCCCTACGAACCTGTAACGAAAAATCTGCTCTCGCCTGGTTTAGCGGTGTGTCAAAACTGTCTGTTAGTATGAGATCGTCCCATAAGTTCTAGGACTCGAAAATGATTTTGTTTTTTTAAATGGAATTCTGCCGTTTAGGCCATACAGACAGCTACAGCGTATTTATTATATATCTCCTCAATATAATGTGTTATATATGTATAGTATGGATGGCGCAAAGACGTTCTACAATACTTACTGTAATTAAAACCACCCGCGCTCTAGGCGGGTCTCGAACCTGCGATCTTCAGTATGTAAGCCTAGTACTACAGCCGCTACATAACCAGCCGATAAGAATATGTTCCATGTAATTCTTTAGTCCCTTATAGTATCTGGTAACAAATCTTTGTTTCACTGAATGTGAAAGCGGAAAAAGTGTACTTCCATTATAAAATATAGAAGAAAGAAAATCTTGTGGTAATTAAATATTTATGAAAGAAAAAACATTCTTTATATATAATTCTAGTAAAATGTTGATGTCACATCGTTTCACCTTCAGGTAAGGATTTTAACAGAACTCTAAAACATTTTTTGTGCATATTTCGCGTTAAACCGTCCATTGACAATACTTAGGGGAAGCCCATTAATTACTCGAGGTTTTTTTTTCGGAAATCCAGACCGCACCCCCCTATGATGAGATGATATTTCGGGGGACCCCCCCCCTCTCTTGCTGACGATCTCGTGATTTTAGAGACTTTTTCTAGCTCTTAAAAAAAAAAAATTTGGCGGTGAGAACCTTAGAACCTCCCACCTCTCGTTGTCGCAAGTAGTTAGCAGACCTCTTTCTCTAGTTCTACTGTTCTTAAAAAGATAATGTGACACTTCTGTCTAATCTTCCCCCCCCCCCCCCCGCGTCCCCCTGGTGAAGTTAATGGACATCCCGTGTGGTTATTGCAGTAATAATAAAACTCAGGAAAAGTGTGAGACTTTTAAGTTACAAGAAAGGATAGTAAAGAATTTAAATCTGGTTCCGTATAAATAACTTCTTATTAAGAAAAGAATCGCCCATTACGTGGAAAATGTTTCATGGACATTCTGAAGGGCAATAAAAATAGTATTATAAACCTGTTTTGTATTATCAGCAAGAAATGTGTTACAAGTCTTTTTCTGATATGATATAAACACAGAAAGCAGGTAGGCTACCTTTTTATTACTACTAAACAAATACCATCAGAATTCATAAGAATCTTTAATGGCTTTGTCCGCTCGTGTTTTGCATGTTTTAGAAAGAGCGAAAGGCAGTGCGCGGAGTTGCGATGGAGGTGGTGTGTGTGTGTGTGTGTGTGGTGGTGTTGTTTTTTTAACTGAAAGAACATTAGATTTGTAGATCCTGTTAAGACCGCTTTACAGGATATTTCTAGACATAATACCAACTACTTAGAAAGTTTCGGAATTATTATGAAAGTTCTGGTAAAAACGTGTTTTCTCAAATACTCTATTGTCGGGCACTCTACACGTGGTGAGTGAGAGGTAACGCCTATACAGTCTTTTCAATATTGGGGTAAAAATATTTCAATATGGCTCCAAGTCATTATGATCTTACCAATGTATTTTAAACATACAGCTTCTGTATATTTTTGCGCCAACGTGGAACACATTTCACAGATATTCTGAAGTGAAATAGAAATTGGGACTAAGTACCTATCAATTCAAGTACTTCTTACCTTGAGATTTTCGGAAACATTACTTACTATACTGGCTGAACGAGCATTCCTAAGTGCAAAAACAGCCGTTTTTATGCAATAGTCTGTCTTGTTCATGTTTAAAAACAAATGTTTCTTTCACTTATTTTTTGTGAATTTTATCTACCGACGGGAAGAACTATGTGGATTGGCTGTTCTCATTTTTTTTTATTAGAGTCTGCGTTTCCACAGTTATTGCAGTAGAACTGAATGAATTCGTCACTGCCTAAACTAAAGAATTACATTAAGATCCATCAAAATTTTGGAATTGAAATATTATGGGAGTTTTTTCCAACAGTGCCTCCAGGGTAGAAGATTGTAGAAGTACGTGCTAATGTCACCTATGTCCCCATCACTGTGGGGGTGAGGGGCACACAGTTTGACTCCCGGCACGGTCTTGTGCACAGAGGATCTTCAGGTCGGTACCAGGCACGTTAGTAATTTCGTGGGCCCTAGCTGCAAAAAAGAGAGGTGAAATTTAGAATAGTGGTGGTATAGCGTGTGTTAATAATTTGGCCTCGAGTGAATTAAGGTTAGTGGTGGTGGATTGAACTGAGGTTGGTTAGTATTTTGACACATTTCAATTAAGGTTAGTTAAGTACCGTTAGCCCTTTTCCTTGAGAGGAGGGGAGCGCTGATTACTTTGCGTGATACCAGCAAGAGTCCTTAACGAATCCTTTGTATTGCAATAATTATGGAAACCTGTTTCCCATACTACTACTGCCCATGTTTACGAGATTTGTACTTATACAGAATACAGCTAATTTAAATGCATTCCGTGTAAAAAACTATCATCACTTTATAGCACGTGAAGGTCCGCAATTTGAGTCTAGGTTTTAATAAACATATCCCCATAGCAGGGGCGTAGCTATTATGGGGCTAGGCGGTGCAGTGCACCGGGGCCCTCACCCTCAGGGGGCCCCCAAGCATACCTCAAGGGGCCCTTAAGCGCAGTTTAGAGCCTTCACGGCAAACTGGCGACCTTTTTTTTTTTAGCTCTACCGTCGTCTAAGAGGGGCCCCTGAGAACACAGGAGCCCCTCACTAAGGGCCCTCGCTGTCAGGGAGGCCGCAACCACTGCTCAGGGGCCCCTAAAGAACAATTCAAGGGCCCCATCCTCATTTCTGGGGGCCCCTACCAGCACAAAAAGCAAAAAAAAAGGTCGTCCGTCTGGCCTGAGGGCCCAAAATAATTTTTTTGCACTGGGGCCCTTGTTGACCTAGCTACGCCACTGCCCCATAGGAGAATATTTATCATCCAATACATTGGTTGTGTCAGTATTGAATTAATTTGCTGAATGCTATATTATTTTGTTAAACATTCCGGTGAGACTGCTTACTAGGGTGAGAACGCAGAGTGGAACAGACGCAGTGGGAGAACCAGATCAGGGGCCCCCGCCTTGAACATTTTACTGGTCCACGACATTCATCACACTTTTAGAAAATATTTTTTATATTCCTTTTTCAGTGTTATATATTTCTTTAAAATGTGCCTTTAGTATCATTAGTGTTATACTATCTATGTTTACATGTAAGAATAATAGTCAACACAATAATAACTCATCTTTCAATTTTTCACTCCACAAAAATGTATGTAGTAAGGATGCATAATTTTATATGCGGCCCGCGGAGTTATGATGCACTTCCAATGTGGCCCACAAGATCATTTGGGTTGGCCACCCCTGATTTAGATGGTTTTCCTGTGTAATTATTGACGAAAGAGTTGGAACAGCCAGAATAACGGAATTTTTAATATTGAAAATAATTACAGAGCAACTCTACCTTTGGAATTAGTATATGAAAAATAAACAAACAAATGGAAGGAGACGAGAGCTATTTGAACAGTGTTACCAACTGTTTGGAAACAAATCGCAAGCTGTTATGAACGCTAAATGGCCAATTTAACCATTTTTTTTTAATGGCATTCAATTATTTGCCTAAATCATATTGAAAACAGGGATTTTCTGCTTACAAAATGAATCATATTATATTTCTGACTACTACGTTACATTTAGCTTTTATATATATTGGAACCAACATTCCTGTCCCCGACTACTACTTGTACCGTACTACCTTAAGAACAAAATTTTGTTTCGTGAACAAATAACTTTTGTCACGTAAGCAAAGTGGTATGGGAGGAAATAGGAGCAACAATATCTCAACAGATCTTTATTACATTAATAATCTCTATTCTGGAATGTAGTTGTAGCTAATAATATATTCGCCGCGAACTTGACAGAACTAGTAGTGACAAAGCGTAATTTACTAGTGCTCTTTCCAACTTTCTCCATCAATTCCGATCAACTCATAATCTCGAATATCTTCATATAGTATTTTTGTTTTATGCCACGGAAATCGGAATATTCCCCCCCCCCCCCCCCCACCAACAAAAAAAAAAAAAATTACTCACCTTTTCAGATTTCGAAGATAGAGACTTCAGAAATGAATTCTTAATATTTTTAACATTGCACTGCAATTTTAGAAGAAAATAAGAAATGTTGGGTGGTTGTAAAATGTAAAAAAGGTTTTCTGCTGGTTATGTCATCAAAACTAGCAGAGCAAGGAGCGGTGATACTCAAGTCTACAAACTATCAAGAAATAATTGCAATACTGCACGTGCCAGTTGGACTGGTCACTGCAGTGATACACAGACAGCTGTCTAACCTAACCCAGCAGCCAGGGAGCCAACGAGTGGAACTGAAAAAGCTTTCGAGATTGCTAGACTAATTAAATTCATATAGTAATCTCGTAGATCTACAGATAAACAACTTATTTTGATAGAGGTTGGCTAGTAAATGAATATTAGGTTTGTTTGCCGTTTATAGCCTCCCGTAGGTAACCAATACATTATCCAGCGTAAAATATTCTGTCATCTTAAGTAAATGAGGGAGTTTATAAAATTGTTATTAATTTTTAATGTGTGCTAGGCTGTATGTTATTTGTGGTTTGCGACGATAACACTAAGAATTATTTACGGTACAGGATGAGAAAATGTGACTAAGAAAGATCACAGCCAAACAATCAGTGCGAACTCAACAGACTCAAATAAGGGGGGAGAACACCGCCCCCGGCAGCGCAGTCGCTTGCGCGCTAGCTTCGTGTTGCAGCGGTCGCCAAATAGAGTTCGGAATCCAGTATAGGTGATACTAATTGCGTTTTGTTTGTTTTATGTTGTCCCCTATGTACGTAGGGAGCTAAAACAGTAAAACAAATGTTCGAAAGTGAAATATAGTTTTCTCTTTTGCTTATCGCTATAAGTCTTGATGATGTCATGGTCATAGAGATGGAAAAGAACTGGTTTTACAGATTCGGACGGGAAGGAATTAGTCTATTGCGTTTTGAAGGAATAATCCCAGAATCATAATGGAGTGATTTTGTCAAACTGTAGAAAAGCTAAACCTGGATGGATTCGAACCCGAGTACTCCCGATTGCTAGACATGCTGAAAATTGTACGCTATTGTTAGCTGTGTACCCGTTTTATTAAAATGAAATGAGATGCATACAATAGTAAGGATCAAGATCAAAATACAACAAAACAGTAGAAATATATTGTAGACGACTCTTAATTAGTACATAAAGTATTTAACAGCTGTATATACACTCGATAAATTATGTCTGTTTACATAATGGCACCAAAATTTTGCTACAAGCAAAAGTTTCTAGATATAGGTTAGGAACATACAGAAATGTTTCGTCAGAAATCGAAAGAAATTACTAAATCACTGGTTCAATATTAACAACTACAGGAATAAAGTATCATAGATTTCTAATCAAAAAACAGTACAAGATTTGTTTATTTGAAACCTGAATGTAGTTTTAAAGTACGGAAGCATTGGAATATCCGGTATTTACTCGAGTAGTTTCTTAAGCTCCTTATGACAAATGTCGTATGCCGTCTCTCCATTTTTGGTTTTCGCCATCTTGTCTGCTCCGGACTCTAGCAGAACCCTGGCCATGGCCAAGCGGCCCCAGGAAGCTGCTAGGTGGAGCGGCGTCCAACCATGATCGTCAGTCACGTTGACGTCTGATTTCTCAACCAACAGCCGCACCACGTTTAGACAGTCACGCTGAACAGCCAGATGCAACGGAGTTCTCCCATAGAGCTTTGTACGTGCTGTGATGTCCGCTCCGGCCACCAGCAGCTCCCTCGCCGTCTCCACGCTGTCTGTACAGCAGACCGCGAGGTGCAGCGGCGTCCAACCTTCGTCGTCCTTCACGTCAACCTCCCCGCCGTCTAGCAACAGCCGCAATACACTGGTGTTGCCTTTCTCGGCTGCCAGGTGTAGCGGAGTTTTCTCGTCTTTATCTATAGAGTTTCGGTCAGCCCCCGTCTCCAGCAGGGCTCTCACCGCCTCTTCGTCACAGCACTGAGCGGCCCAGTGGAGCGGTGTCCGCTGGCCTTTGTCAGCTACATTGACGTCCGCCCCCGCCGCCGCCAGCGTGGCGGCGGCTCTGCTCCTGCCCTCTTTGCCACCCACAGCAGCGCAGTCCGCCCACGCTGGTCAGTGCCGCCCCCGGCGCCCGCCCCCAGCAGTGTCCTGACTGTACGCACGCTGCCCGTGTCCGCCGCCAGTACGAGTGGCCTCTTGTCCCACTCCTGCTCCCCCGCAGTGGTGTCCGCCCCCGCCGAGCACAGTAGCTGCGCTGTGGCCGCGTGTCCCGCCGCCGCCGCCAGCTGTAGCGGCGTCCTGCCCTCTGTGTCCCTGCACTCCACCTGGGCCCCGGCCCTCAGCAGCACTCCCGCCACGACGGGCCCGCCGCCGCCTCCACACGCCGCCGCCTCGTGCAGCGCAGTCCACCCGTCACTCTCTCTCGCCGCCTCCAGGTCCGCCCCCGCGTCCAGCAGCATCCGCACGGCGGCGGGCTGGCCGTGCCTCGAAGCCACGTGCAGGGGCGTCGACGACGCGTCGTCGACTGCCTCCCTAGCCAGAAGTCCCGGCCGGTGCCGCAGTGCCATCCGCAGCAGCTGCAGGTGACCTTTCTGCAGCAGCGGTTGCATTACCGACTGCGCCATGTCTGGAGAATCCAGCAGGCTCTTAGTCATCTCCAGCTTGCTGGAAGTGACAGTACCGGCCTCCAGCAGGCTATCGAGGATCGAGTAGTCACCAACCACTTGCGCAGACTGCAAGATGGGCCAGGACAGCACTTCCTGCTTCAAAGCGCTCACCACGAACTTGGTCACCGCATCCATTGCAGACCTGCGTGCAGAAAATATATTGTAATGTTAACACTTTCATTACAATTTAAAAATTTAAGCACACTTAGTACTATAAATCGTAGCCACATGTAAGTACATAACAAGCTTTTTGTTTTGCTTGATTGTGTTTCACCTTTCAAGCTTTATTATCTACCTTAAAATTATTCATAACGTTGAAAATGGCATTATGAAATATAAATATTTAAGTCCAGTATATGAAGACCAGACGCTCTCAATGCCGCGAGCTTTTTGCGTGTCAGCAATTGGCAACCCTGTTTTTGCTATTGTATCTGTCGTGATTTGTAGCAAACACACTAGAAGTTATCCAGTTTGTATTAAATTACTTCAATGCTCAGACCGTTTATTCAAAGAAATATGAAACCTTTACGTGTGATACAACAGCCAAGTAAGTATTGAAAGGAAAAATAAATCAAAGTGTTACTCATGTCATACACAGAACATAACTTATCAGTTCCTACATTTAATCTAAAGTAAAAGCTCTAATTTCAGTTGAAATAACTATGATGGAAGCATAGACATTTTTTCTCGGATTATAACTAAAATATTTCATAGCAAAACAATCCAAATAATCAGTACTAGACAAAAAAAGATCAATTTCCTAGCATGATCTATGCGATTTTCTCTGAAATCACAGGCTTTGTTGCTGCACAGTAATGCAGTCAAGGTGTAAAAACAGTCTCAAATTCCTGTCCTCAATGTTTAATCGGTATTTACATTTAAAGGAACTTTTGTATTATTCAAAACAACGGATCAGTTCGCGAAATGAGGCACGAAGTGTTATTATGAAATAGGTTTTCTGGATTAAGCAATGGAAGTTTTCCCGTTACATGAAGATTTCGTGAAAATAAAGTTTGAGACTGTGATAACCGAATCTTTCTCGGCATATAAAAATTCTTCACGGTGTTCTGTCGCTAAGTTCTGCTGCACACGACGTTTCGGCCGCTGCCACCGCTGCTTTCATCAGGTAAAATGGTAGGTCGAAGTTGCTAATACAACAAAACGTCACCGACTGTGAATGCGGCAGGAGCGGCAACGTCATCAGTACAGCTTACGCTATAGTATTATCAACAGTACCAGGTAAAAACTTATAACTGCTCCCTGCATGTGCTTTTCTTGACTGCTATTCAGTTTGGACCTAGCGTGGTGGGTGAGTGGTTAGCGTTCTGGCCTCGCATTCGGGAGGACGCCGGTTCGAATCCCCGTCCCGGCATCCAGATTTGGGTTTTCAGATCACTCCAGGCAAATATAGGGATGCTTCCTTCAAAATGCCATGGGCGAATTCCTTCCCGTTCCTTGCCCCAATTCCATCCCGCCTCTAATGACTTCGACGTCAACGACGCGTAAAACCATAAGTAAAAAAAAAGTTTAGTTTGGGCTCATGGATCTTGGCATGATGAGTGCTGAATGGCTGTGACGTGTAAAGATTATCTGCTGATTATTTCATCATAACTAGCGGAACGAACAGCGGTGAAGTCTACTAACTGACAAAAGAAACATTGGAGATTAAACTTACTTGGAGACCATCAGACCTGTTCAGAACGGATTTCGATCCCCCGAGCATATATTGAAGTGTATTTACTCCATATGCCTGTGTTACAATTATTTCTTCAAAATGAGCCCTCACATTTTGGCCTCGCATTCGGGAGGACGCGGGTTCGAATCCCCATCTGGGCATCCAGATTAGGATTTTTCACGGTTTCTCCAAATCACTCCAGGCGAATGCCGGGATGCTTCCTATGAAAAGGCCATGGCCGAATTATGTCCTGTTCCTTGCACCCATTCCTTTCCCGCCTCTAATGACGTCTACATCGACGAGGCTAAAGCAATAAACAATTACAAAATTTTCCGTTTTTTTTTAATCACCTCCGATCTGTATACAAACATCTCTCTGTTTTTGCAGTTGTACCAACTGTCGAACAATTACACAATATGTCTTCTCCAAATATGAATGACAAATAAAGAAACTTCGAGGGACATATATAAAGAACTGTCGCACCAGATCGGAATCTAAGCTTGGCTGCATGAATAGTTATGTAAAATATATTTCCTTTGAATTATTGGTGACACGGAAAAGAATTTCCTGCGGCTACAGCAGTCAGATACGAAAGATTTTCGAAACCAACAGAAACGGGCGCCAAGGTGGCCATACACGATCGCTCCATTTGAACGTCATCCAAAAGCGTAGCACATACACCATCATTCCATCACTCCAGTCAGCCAAGACAAAGAAAAAAGAGGCAAAGCAAGCAACAATAGGTTATCAGTTTGCTATACAACAATCCAGTTATGCCAAGTACTAAAAAAAATGAGTCCGAATTAATTTTAAAGGATACTCAAACTATTGAATACAAATGCCGAAAATTAAATAAACGTTAAAAAAGTGGGAAATTATGAAAAATGAGATATGTGATATTACGAAAACTTTTAAAAGTTACAAAATGATTATAAAACAGATTTTTTAAATTTAAGTAGTTTAGCAGGCTGAAAATAGTGACAGGTATGTCACATGTTGTAAAACAACATGTTTAAACAAGTATGCTCATATAAAATTAATCTTAACATACTATGATCTTTTTAAAAAGAAGACCGCAAAGAATTTATTTTTTTAAACAAGGTTTCTCTGTTGGCGTTTATGTCTTTATTTTTAAATAATAATAGCAATTTATCTATTGCCACATTTATTTATATTTTGTCATGGTAGTCTGGATTAGAGATCCTACAAGCATAGTAAGTCCTTATCGTTCTCAATAATCTCCAGCACAAAGTCTTATTGAGACGACATTATTTTAATAAAAAGTAAAATCAAATAAAATAATATCGTTCTAATCGTTACTTAATAATATTTAAAACTGCATTATTTTCAATTCTACATTCAAAATAATATTTAACTAGTAGCAAAACAAATATTTCTATAGCAGATTCAAAACAAAAAAGAAATGGTACAATGTTGCATAGTCCACTGAAGGCACTGATGTTGTCTGCTCGGTGGTCGGCGACAGAAGTGTTTGGTTTCGCCACACACGAGCCGACTAGAGTGATGGCTTGGTGTCGCTCCACGTGGTTTTCCCCACACACCGTCAGTCGGCTTGATGGCACGATGGACGGAACTGATGGATATTGGACTGACCGGATATCCAAATAATCCTGTCACTCCACGTCATCCACACACGACGCGATAATGGAGTGACGTCACTCCATTTGGACGGATGGAGCGATCGTGTATGGCCCATGGAGGAAGGAAATATATGGAGGAGAAGTGACGTTAAATCTGTGAAGCAGGCTCGCGCATGCGCAGTGGCGGCAGCGGCGATATTGCGCTTCCAAACAATTGCGATGTTCCCAGTATATCCCGAAAACTAAGCAAGATATCGAAAAATTTTATTCTTTATTTTCGATTTGTCTCGTCGTGTTACATAAGAATCGATCATTAAATTTGACTTTTGCGAAATTTTTCTTCTCCATTTCAACTCAAGACACCTCACTTTTGATACAGTATATCTCTAGAATTAGGTGAGATATCGAAAAATTTTATTCTTTATTTTTCATTTGTCTCGTCTTTTTAAATAAGAATCCATCATCAAATTTGACTTTGACCAATTTTTTCTTCTGAATTTCAACCAAAACCATTTCACATTTGGGACAGAATATCTCGAAAACTAAGCAGGATATCAAAAAATTTTATTCTTCATTTTTTATTTGTCATATCGAGTTACATAATAATCCATCAGCAGATTGCGGCGTCTCGTTTATCCTAGAGTCCCCTTGAGGTTTTTGTACATATTCCCCGTGTCTGTATGGAAGCGGCCTAGCCCCCCCCCCCCTTTTCTCTTCCTCCCGGCGTCACTTCAATGCGTGGTGAAGGTCTCTTGCGTCGTCTCCATATATTTCCTTCCTCCATGGTATAGCCAGCCATCTTTAGAGGCACGGCGCGCCGGAAGTTGGGCAGCGGAAGAAAGTAGAATTCTCGGAAACCAAGGTTCACAGTACAGACTACAGACAAAGGCCTGTTAACTCGGTTCACTTTTCGTAATCACTCAGGATGATTCACTCCTTGTGAAGGTAAAGGTGAGTTCACTTTTGGTTTACAGGTATCACCACAAATGAACCATTCAATTCACTTCAAGAAGCAAGAAACAAGCTGGTGCGTGTCGGAGTGGATTTAATTTTCGTAAACTTCGAGTAAGGAATTAAAAGTTGCATCGTTAATTGAAAAAAGAGAAGTTTATTGGATCTTGCAGTGTGGTAGAATGGGTATGGCAGGGCAAAATCGCAAATGAAATAATCTTTGATCTTATGAATCCGAAAGTTTTGCTGTCAAAATACTCACCACTAATTACAAAATAGGACACTAATGAGAAAATGTTTTCAGGCTAAAGCGAAGCTAGAAACTACTCTCAGGTTTCTTGCAACTGGTAACTGCTTTGAAATACATTCACTTTACCTATAAGCACAATTTACACCACAATTATCTGATTTTAATAATGTAGTTAATTCGGCAGAACTCAAGGTTCGGATAGCTTTAATTTTGCACTTGATGTCTTCTATTAACAAAAGTGGGAGATTCAATACTTTAATCATGTGCTCTGTAGCACTACCTTTTACGTTTTTTTATTTTCATAACTTTTAATTTTTGTTTTCTATAAAAACTCATTGTTACAGAAATATTTTAAAAATAAAGAATTGTTTCTTCCTCCAATTTAAAAATCATTGTAGGTTAAAAACAACAACAATTAGAAACAAACCGATCCAGGAGAATGTTTCACTTCGATATTCTGACTGTTTACACTTGTCACTCTTGACGATTCGTCCGAGTGAAACACCGAAAGTGAACGAAAAGTTGCGCCCAAGCCAACTTCTTTCATCCGCCATCTTGGATGATTCTCTGTTTACACTCTTCACTGCGAGTGATTACGAAAAGTGAACCTCACCAGACTGGCTCCTGAGTCTAATACAGTGTTTCCCAACCTTTTTTGGGTCATGTCCCACTTTTAACCTTTTTTTTGCCCCCCATACATAATTTTTAATAAAAAATTATTTGTTATTAAAGAAACACATATAGGATGGTTTTTGAAAGAAAACACTTTAATATTGTCATAAAACACTGTAAGTAAAATAAAAAACATATAATGAAATACTAAAATTCAAATTCAAAAGATTTTTAATAAAGATTTATTATGGCACTTTAGTGTGATCCTTTTAAGAATTTGCTTTTTTGTTATATTTAGTACCTATATCCAGCATTGCATTTAAATAACCCGAAGAGAAAACTGTAAAGTCGTATCAAGTCAATTTCTAAATTTCCCCCCTAAAAAAAACCAAATTGCCCCCCTGTGGGGCGTGGGCCCCACGTTGGGAAACACTGGTCTAATACCTAGTGTTAACCCTTTAATCTACAATGACGGGCATAGCCCGCGTGCGATGGTTGGGCCAGATGTGAATATTACGTGGAATATTTGATACGCAATTACAGTCTGATGCAATAATTGTGGTAGTCTCAAGAATTACAAAATGTTTATTTATACAAAACTCCAAAATATAAAATTAGTAATCTGTGACGGTATGATATATTTCAAAGCATTCTGGTACATGTAACGGAACTTTACACTTTTTACACTCCCACGTTGTTTCTTTACGTTTTTTATTTTTGTGCCAAACTGTACAACGTTTTGACGGTCTTAATTTAGAGGTTTTTGGATCAATGTGCTTTGGAAAATGAGCCCAGTCCTTCGCGTAAAGTCTGTCTGGCGCATCTCCGGAAGATAATACGCCTCGTTCTCTATAAATAGGTTTTGGCATTTTCTTCAGTAGAGATTCGGCTATGTTGATCTTATAGTCGACATAACATTGTTTCTTTCCATCATTCAGTTTGTTCCATAAGATGTAAGAGTTAAAAAGAACAATATCAAACAGATAATTTTTTTTAAATATCCTTTCATGAATTTTCTCATCACTGGAAAACATGCTAATATTTGATCTTGGAGATCAATTCCATTCATTCTCTTGTTATACTCTGCAATACAATTTGGTTTTAGAGTGCCCTTGGATCCTTGTGAAGTCATTTCGACTGCTTCATGTTTTGTTGACAGCATATAAACATCTCGCTTGTATTTCCATTTTATAGCGAGTATTCTTATTGCGTATTCGCCCGGATTAGCGTGTTACACAAGTCGCGCGAACGTCCCGAACGCTGCGCGAGCTTGTATACAATTTCGGCCCAACATCTTCGAATCTAAATCGTAGGTTAAGGGGTTAAAAACGGTTTTTTCTCACTTGAAAAAAATACATGAAAAAAATTATGATTTATTTTTCTGGGAGCGTTTTTTTACTGGGACTCGTTTTTTTTCCATAACTACTAAATCTCAAATTTGTAAGGCATTTATCGTTTAATATGACTGTTTTATAGTTTTTTTTAACTGCTTTACGTCTCTCAACAGCGAGGTCTTTAGAGACGGGAAAGGATGGGGGGGGGCAAGGAATGGGAAGGAATTCGCCCATGGCCTTTTTGAAGGAAGCATCCCGGCATTTGCCTGGAGTGATTTGGGAAACCATGGAAAACCCAAATCTGGATGCCCGGACGGGGATTCGAACCACCGTCCTCCCGAATGCGAGGCGAGAACGCTAACCGTTACACCACCACGATCGGTATTTAGGGTTTATACTAAGTACTTACCTGAATTTTTAAATCTACTATATTTTTCTCGTCCAACAGAAAAGAAAATTACGAAAATATTGGCAACATTGACTGAAGTTTTCTTTTACGAACGGGGACTTCCCGAAGAGGCTAGGTTGGGCGAGAAGGAATCCCCGTTCCCCCGTTGTTTGGAACGACACTTGCTATTTGAACTAGTGCTTGCTATTTGAACTAGTGCTGCCAACCCTGCGAATTTATGTGTAGACCTACGGAACTTTTCAAAAAATTAGGAATTTTAAATTTATCTACAGTTTTATGCCATTTTAATTGTGCTATATTCATATACTTGTTAAACTCTCAGCGTATAGTGATACTGAGTCAGTAAATTGTCTGTAATCATGAATCTTTTCCTTGGCGTAAACCAACAATTGAAAAAAATTAAAGCTCCTATTTTGTATGATAATAAATTCAAACTTAAATGACCGTAATACAGAATTATCGGCGCTGTCTTTATGCACAGTGTGTACTTTACTCACGATTTAAAAATTTCAATCTCAAAATCTTTTGCGTACAATACAAGAACAATCAGTAAAAGAAACTAACTATTTCTGAAGTTATGGATCTAGAGGAGACAGAAGAAGAAACACAAAATTCCCTCACCGACCGAACTAGTGTTGGTAGTGCTGATACTAGTGAAGGTGGTACTGACATAGAGGATGAATAAAATTATGTTACCTATATAGATACATTTATGAATCATTATGTAAGACATTATATGATTCAGTAAGATTCAAAATACACATGTAAAATGTAAGTTCTGTAAATAAAACTATAATTTATCAAATACACTGTTTTCTGAAAAAAATACACTGTTTTCTGAAAAAAAAACAAATTAGCAAAAAAACAAGGATGCTTGGTTTTTTTTCATGTTTTTTTTTCACAAAGCTGAAAAAAACTTCTTTTTTTCCAATTTGCATCACTACTAATACCGCCAAGCGACACCGCGTCAGCGTGGTGGCTAGCGCGTTCGTGACTTCCCAGTCCACCGACCAATTTGAGTCCCACCTCGAATATATGCAATCATTGACAGTATAAACAACGATACCAACAGCTGTCAGCAGAATTTCCCCGTGAAAAACTGTTAAAATATAAAATATCAGCAAAGATCGTGAAAGTCTCGCGCTCTGTGAGATCACTGTGTACTAAGTTATTGCATAAAATCTCTTTTAATGCATGGCAACAAAAAAAACTTTTTTTTCTAAAAGAAATATTTTCACTATAAATTTATTATCAGATTTATAATATTCTCTACCACGTTTATATAAGATTTTTGTTGAAAAATTTTCTATTTCATAAATAAATTTTTCATCCAATTTTTTTTTATAAACTATATTAAACTCTATGAACTTTGCTATAATTTTGCTATGAACTTAAGACGACTGCTAATCATTGCAAATTATGAAAGAATATTCGGTTAAGCAGTTTCTGGGATGGAGGTGCTAAATTGCCTTTCAATGGTTTTTTTCGCCAAAAAATGGTTCAAACTGTAGTGTAAATATAAAATCCAAACTTTTTCAGAGGAAGAGGACAGTACGAGATTGTTGAAGTATCGCCGCCTGGTCCTCTCGCAGTTCTACAGAGCATTTGGTAACGGAAGAGTCTAGACCAGTGTTTCCCAACGTGGGGCCCACGCCCCACAGGGGGGCAATTTGGTTCTTTTAGGGGGGCAATTTAGAAATTGACTTGATACGACTTTACCGCTTTCTCTTCGGGTTATTTAAATGCAATGCTAGATATAGGTACAAAATATAGCAAAAAAAAAAAAAAATTCTTAAAACAGTGCTGTAAATAATGATTAGATATAGTTTCGTTTGATCTTGGCTAAATATATCATCTGGATGATTTGAGTCGTCAACTTGACCTTTTTGGGATTCGCCGCGTAATGTTCCGCCTGTCTCGGGAACCCGGACCTTTTAAAACGCGCCAATAACGCCGTTGTTCGTGATTTTTCCATCTTCATTTTTAGCCGAATCTGGATTTAGTGCAATAAATGATTTACTGATAAAAAAAGAAACCGACTTGATATAACACAACGTGGAGACTTGACATTAAAGCTTACTAAATTGGAGCCTAATATAAAATTTCTATGTAGCAAGCGTCAAGCACAAGGATCACACTAAATTGCCAGAACAAATCTTTATTAAAAATCTTTTGAATTTTAGTATTTCATTATATGTTTTCTAATTTTACTTACTGTGTTTTATGACAATATTAAAGTGTTTTCTTTCAAAAACCATCCTATATGAGTTTCTTTAATAACAAATATTTTTTATTAAAAATTATGTATGGGGGCAAAAAAAATGTTAAAAGTGGGACATGACTCAAAAAAGGTTAGGAAACACTGGTCTAGATTAAAGCTGAAACATTAGCTGCGGCCACACAAAAATTTTCGTCTAAAAAAGCGTCCATTAATCACGTAAGTTAGAAATATGGTGAGGGAGAAAGGGGTCCAGCAAAATCTCACCAAGTCTCATTTAAAGAGGTGGAGTCCATAAAAATTAACTTTTTAATCAATGCAATTCACATTACTATAACAGATAAGATTTGTATTACAAAATCAATCCCAGGCATAGACAATATTAAATACTGTATAAGCCCCCAAATTAGAAATCACTTGGCCTTTGTCCTAGTCAGTATGAAGCTTGTAAAGCATAACTTGCGTGTAGCAAACTGAAAAACTAAAAAAGACATAGTCTTGATAATTCCGTTTTTACCTTTAAAAGAGAAGCGAATGAATCTAATGTCTTCATAATTATGGATTGCACGAAATATTGAGTAAAAATTTTTGCGATGATTACAAAACGACTAAGGCCATGAAATAACAGAGTGAACAGTGGCTGCGTGTCGGTCTGTGAGGGACAGAGTAATGCACGCAGTCCCCGTCAGATGTCTCACACCGCACATGTGTCCGTATTATTTATTCCCGGTCCACAAGACATTTACGGTTCGCGCACACTAGGGCGGGCCGCATCGCATCGCATCGGGTCGCATCGCATTGAGCGAAAATACTGCAACGCACATATGGACGCAGCGAGTCGCATTTCTTTTGTCACCGCCTTCGATTCTCGACGATTACTCAGCCGCTTCTGCACTGCAAATGGACAAATCAGACAAAGGGCTCTTATTTTTATATATTAATTGAAGAAGAAGAAAAGTAAGCAGAAAAGACAATGGGTTTAATTTAAAAAGGAATTTTCCTCATTTCTTAGGCACATTAGATGGCAAACATGCTGTAACAGTTCTACGGAATTGCGGTTCACTTTATTTTTAATGCAGAAAAATGAATGTTTTTCATGGTTTTAATAGCCCTTGCAGTTGCTGGATACCGTTTTGGTATATTGGTCGTCGGAGGATTGGAAAAAAAATTAAGATGCCACAACAATTTAGGTGAGGCAATGGCTGCAGGAAAACTGAATTTGCACGTGGACAACTGAGATAAAATGCAGTATGATATAGTAGTGGATGAAGTTTATCCCCTTTCGAGATGAGGCCTATTTCAGAAACCGAGCGTGGTGGTGTAACGGATAGCGTTCTGGCCTCGCATACGTGAGGACGGCGGTTCGAATCCCCGTTCGGGCATCCAGATTTGGGTTTTCCATGGTTTCCAAAATCACTCCAGGCAAATGCCGGGATGCTTCCTTTAAAAGGCCATGGCCGAATTCGTTCCCAATCCTTGCCCTCATCCTTTCCCGTCTCTAAAGACCTCGCTGTTGAGAGACGTAAAGCAGTAAGTAAAAAAAAATAAAAATAAAAAAAACTATTCCAAAATATTAGATAAAATGAAATGAAGAGAAACGAACTTTCAATTACAGGCTCAATAAACTATGGAGAGTGAACGATAACTGCTTTAGTGTTATAGGTAGAAGGTTTCAAATCTATGAAAGAAGAATGTCGGTGTTACCTAATAAGATAAATAAAGTAATACTAGCCACGTGCTGCATTCACAACCTTTTGATTAACGATATTTAAATTGGGTTGCAGAAGGTAAGAACGAAAATGACAACAAAGAAATTTCAACAGGTTGACTTACACAGGTTTCTAGGTTACATCAGAAATCATTAAGATTTGGAATAATTTCACAAAATATTTTTAAACAATTAGGTTAATTGTTAACACGAAGCTTTAAAAGCGGCATTGTAACTATTTATAATCTTTTTTTCAAAAATCATCCACCATCCTGCGTGCAAATTTGCAGCCAACTTTGTTGAAGTAATGCAGTTAATTCACAGAAATATGAACATACTAGTTACAAAAGTCAGCAGTACTGTTGGAGCTCCTATCGCAAACCTGGTCGCGACTGAGCGCATCGAGGCGCACAGGCGGAAAAATACGCCTGGCGAAGCGGATCGCGAGGCGGCCCGCCTTGACCCGCCTGTGGTGTGCGTTACCCCATTAGAACCAGGGTAAGCGATTGCAGACGCATTTCTGCGACGCGATGCGGCCCGCCCTAGTGAGCGCGTACCTTTAGAGTCAATTACAAGTTCTCGCAAAATCAATTCTGGACTGAACTGAATTTCTTTTAGTATTCAATTTAAAAAAGTAGTAATAATGGCTTCAGCAAATGCAAAGAAATTTGTATAAAAAACAAATTAGAAATTACTTTTACGCGTCGTCAAAGCCGAGTTCATTACAGGTGGGAAAGAAGTAAAGGAAAGTAACAGGAAGGAATTTGGGCATTGCCTTTTAAAGGAACCAATCCAACATTCGCATGGGGTCATTTGGGGAAACCATGGAAAACCCAAATCTGGACTGTCGGACGGGGATTCGAACCCTTGACCTCCCTGGACCGAGCCACGTAGTTTGTGCACGTTCCGTAAGTCAAAAAATATATATTCAATTAGAAAGATTGTGATTTTTTGTAGTTATAAGAAATTTTTTCTCAAACAAAAGAAGTTGGGTAATTTTTTTAACAATGTTAATTTATACCACCCCCCCTCAATAGGTAGGCCTACTCATAAATTTATTTCAAGCCTCGATAAATTTAGATCATACAGCAAATCACTAAAGTGTCCAAAAATTTCACAATTTCGAGAAACCATAACTCAAAAAAAAATCCATTTTTAAAAAATCTTAAAATGATTTCCTAAGAACATGTAGTTACGGAGGTAGATTGATGGTTTATAGCTTTGAATAGCTACTAAAAATATAGTAACAAAAACAAATTAGTAAAAATTGTTCACTGTATAAGGCTACAAGCGGGTATGAGTTATAAGCCAAACGTTCTAAACCTAATCAGTATTTCAGCGACCAGTAAAAATATGGTATTTCCAGAATATGACTGCATCATTACTATCATAGTCTGAACATAATATCTGCAATTGCGAATGATTCGCTGCTACATGTTCTCCATTCTTATCTGTTGATGTGAAAGATGGACCTTAGGCCAAAATCTAGAGGAAAGAATTGATATTTTTGAAATGTATTTGTATCGTCGTCTCTTACGCATACCTTGGGTGCTCAAAATCTCAAACGAAGAAGTACTTCATCGGATGGAGAAACCAAAAGAACTGCTGCTAACTATAAAGTAAAGGAAAACGCAATTTCTAGGACACATTATGAGAGGTGAGAGGTACCAGCTACTACAACTCATCATGGAAGGGAAGATACAGGGGAAAAGATCTGCTGGAAGGAGAAGGAATTCGTGGCTGAAAGACATTCGGAGATGGTACAACAAAAGTGGTTTTCATGCTGCAATATCACGCCCAGAGCTATGTCGACCGCCAACCTCCAATAGCAGAAGGCGTCTTAAGAAGTAGTCGGAACCCTATATACACTTTCAGTCACCATCGGAGATAGCGGCGTTCCCTTTAGGGTTAAGTTAATGACTGTTTTACGAGGCCTTTTTGTAGTCGTATACTGGAAGGGACTCCTTTACGTACCGATATCAATTGGTAGATTCGTAACACACATAGACAAAATAATTAGGCCCACGTAAGTTAATGGTCTGCTGGATAATTTTTAACATTTTGTTGGTCCTTGGGATGACAAAGGTTGAGAAACACCTATCTGGAACATTTTTTTAAATATTTTTGAAGACTTGTAACGGTTATCAGCATATACAACATAAAACCAAATTAATAAATAGTAAAATGGCGACAAACAACAGACTGAACTGTTCTTTCGTGCTGATGACATTGTCTTGTTAGCAGAGAGGGCTGAGGATATTGAGAAATTATTGAATAGCATGAACAAAATACTGAAGGAAGATTTTGGACTGAATATAAATCAAAGCAAGTGATGAAATGTAGCAGAAATGATACCAATACTAGTAGATTAATTATAAAAATAGGATCGAATGCAATTGGAGAAGTAAGTGAGTTCTGTTACTTGGGAAGCAAAATTACAACCGATGGCTGAAGCAAGAATGATGTTAAAAGCAGAATAGCACTAGCAAAAAGAGCCCTCATGGAAAAGAGAAATCTTTTAGTTTCAAACATTGATCTAGGAATTAGAAAAAACTTTTATAACTCTATGTGTGGAGCACAGCACTTTATGGTAGCGAAACATTGACTTTAAGAATACCGGAAAGAAAAAAAAATTGAAGCATTTGAAATGTGGTGCTATAGAAGAATGCTGAAAATTAAGTGGACAGACAAAGTAAGAAATGATCGAGTTTTGGAAATCATGGGTGAGGAAAGAAGTTTGTGGAAGAAGCTTACAGGAAGAAGACACAGGCTGGTAGGTCATATTTTGAGACAAGCTGGATTGGTTAATTTGTTAGTGGAGGGAACAGAACTGTAGAGGAAGACAGAGATTAGAATATATGAAGCAGATAATTGAGGACGTGGGTTGTAAGGGGTATGTAGAGATGAAGAGTTTAGCGCAAGATAGGAAGGGATGGAGGATTGAATCAAGACAGTTGAAAGACTAATGACGGCAAAAAAAAAATTGTAGACATATTTTGAAAGGACCCCTTTACGTACCGATAACAGTTGGTAGATTCGTAATACACATAGATAAAATAATTAGGACCATGTAAGTTATTGGTCTGCAGGAAATTTTTTAACATTTTCTGGTCCTTGGGAACGCCTATCTAGAACATTTTTTTATTTTTTTAAAAAATATTTCTGTAGGCTTGGAACTGTAATTAGCATATACAACATAAAACCAGAATAAATAGTAAAATGGCGTCAAATAACAGACTGAACCGTTACTTCTCTGTTATGACCTTTACTTCTCTGTTGCCGTACAGCACACAAATTTGTCACGAAGGAGTTGTCCAATGTGGCCAAAATGCATCCAAAATGGATTCCGACATCAGAAGCCGTTAAAATAGTAAACATCTGCGATTCATTACAAGAAATTTGTTTATAACAAAAATAGTGCTGGGGCGCGTCAATAAACTACGTGGATCAAACTAGAGGATTGGAGGGTTTGGCTGGAAAGCTACGCTGGGCTACGTGGGGGAGGGGGGGGGCAATGTTGCCAACTTCGCGATTTTGTAGCTAGATTTAGTGAATTTTGAATTTCGAAAGTGATATTCTTAAATATGTTATCGCTAAAAAAATATTTGGCGATTTTTGGTGATATTCAACCTTGCGCAGTTTCGAAAATCTTGATTGGAATTGGGGAAGTTAATGCCTCTGTCATGACTCGGATAAATAATGGCGTACATAATATATTGAAATCGGAATATGTATTACCCAATACAAGAATCCTGCTGGAATAAATACCTTTCTGGAGTTATCCGTTTTAGCCATATCTTATCACTTTCTGACTCGAATGCCGTAGTAGAAAGGATTTACAGTACAATGGACATTCTTAAAAACAATTTGAGAAATAGGATAGCTGTAAATACTGATAGCATTCTTTTTATAAAGAATCAGTTACAAAAATTGTGAAATAAACCTTCTACAGTTACGAGCTTCCGGCTTATGTGATTGCTGCAATTGGTGAAGATGATAAACACTCTTTTAAATCTAAGACTGACGATTTATCTCAACCTTCCACATTTGGAAATTCTGCAACTCTAACGATAGACCAAGATGAAGAAATTTGATGTTTTCTGGTACAATGTTATGTTTAATTTAATGAAAATACTAATTATTAAAATATTTTTATATTAGGGCCTACTTACCTTACCATTTTCATTTATTTTATTTAGCGATTTCTATAGAATCTTTTAATTCTAAATATCCCGCAATCTAGCGAGTTTTGACACCAGGTCTAGGGACTTTTGTTTTCGTTAGGTGGCAACACTCGGGGGGGGGGGGGGGTTCCGAGCCAGGCCACGTAGCTTTTCCTTCATATTATATGTCACAGTTAAAATGAGGTACAGAACACACAACAGCATGTGAATATTTAATTCCGTCATTTAATTATCTCCTTATGTAATTCACGATAGTCTGATAAGAGAAAACAGTAAAAAATATCTTCTGAAATCAATAAGGAAAGAAGTTACGAGCTACGCGGTTGGGTAGAGGGGGGGGGGGGGGTAGCAAGGGCGTATCCAGGATCAGAACTAGAGGGGGGGGGGGGCAAAAGCCACGTCGGGCTACGGGGGGGGGGAGGGGGGGGAGGTTTCACAAGAGGCCAAAATGGAGCTACGTGGTTTATGCACGCTCCCTACGGAATAATTAAAAGAAAAACGTTTTATATATCCAAAAACTGTTTACGACAACGAAAAATTCTACCCGTGGAAATTACACGCATAAATCTCTACATAACGTAACAAGGGCGTAGGAGTGAGCGAATTACTTTCATAAAGTAACGCAACTCGCACGGGAAGTAACTATTACGCGAGAAAACTGTAGCAAAAAATATTACACACGAAACCGAATCAACCAACAGTTACAAAGGCGGACATATATCGTGTCACATTTGAAACAAGATTCGGTGGCAATGCTTCGCACAGCATGGCGGCAAATGGCGAGTGAAAGGAAATTTTCCAAACACGAAGCCAGCGTGGTTTAAAAACATCATTGTCTTGTAGTATTTTTCTATTGTCAGCCGTTGTATTGTAGCACTTCGCAGTTTGGTGTTTAACCTGTCTCAGAATGCGCACACAGAATGCTTCATCAAGTAAAGTTTAAACACTATTAGCGCTGAATGTAGTGTACAATATTCGGAACGAAAAGGAAAGCTTGCTGACGCCAAGAAAGTTACAGTTCAACGAAAACACAGTTAAAAACCAAAGTAAAATGTCCTTTCGCCCTGATTTTTTAACTTACCGATTCTCGTTAGACGAAACAGCTGCAACCCACTACGACAAACCACACAATGGCCGACGCCCAACTGCAAACAAGTCACTGCGCAAGCGCTCTAGTGGCCACCAGCGGAACTACCGGTTTCAAATTTTTCCACTAAACCGTTTCATAAATTACACCAATCTTGCAAGGGAAATAATGCAGCCGGCTTTTATTTCGATGTTTAATGACTGTGATTATTCATTAACACTTTATTTATAATCATTTAAAACTGAGAAAACTAACATAAAAACATTACTAATTATTACTAATAAACAAAAATAACAGCAGTAATTTAGTGAAGATAGGAGACACCT